>JANUWF010003108.1:0-13050 GCA_026120185.1 Voacanga thouarsii
CGGCTTTATTTAACAAAATTTTTGCCCGCGTGTCACGTGAGACTAATGGCCGGAGTGCCTCGTCGTGGGGTCTGACGCGAAATATCTAAACCGAAAAATGGAGGGCTTGTCGGAAGCGAATGGGGGCCTGGCTTGCCTTTTTTTTTTTTCCTCCATAAAATGAAGATAAGACTGATGGTACCAGGTATACATATGATTGGGGCAATAATCGTCCGTAGGAGATGAGCCATTGCTTTCTCACTGCATAGAAGTAATATTTATAAAAAAAATTAACTTCTTTACTCTTTAAAATTTAATATTTATAATATTTTTATCCTTAATATTTTTTTTATCATTATGATCCTTATATTTTTTGTCATTATAATCCTTAATTTTTAATTTTTAGAGACCATAATAACTAATTTTTAAAGTAAAAAATAAAACATTAAAGATCATAATAATAAAAAAATATCATTAAGAACTATAACAGTAAAAAAATATTAAGGACAAAAATATTATAAACTTTAAATTTTAAAGACCAAATAAAATATTTTTTTTAATAAAATTATTGTTTCAAAATTTTATATTATATATATTAATTAGTAAAAAAATATGTGTAATATATAAGATATTTGTAGATACCATTCTATTCTTCCACAAGCACAAGGCTGACCTTTCCTTTTTCCGCCCCCTAGTTCAAGGATATATATATATATATATATATATATATATATATATATATATATATAAGTGAAATGGAAGTGGATATATATATATATATATATATGTGTGTGTGTGTGTGTGTGTGTGTGTGTGTATGTATAATCTTCAGGAAACCGATTTTGTGAAGTGAAATGAAAGTGCTATTTTAGATATGTGGGAAAGGGGAATTAAAAAGGAAGGCGCCTTGCTTTCTCGAACTAGGGGGCTGAAGATTTTATATATATATTAAATATAAATTATATATATATATATATTAAATATAATTTTTTGGTACAATAATTTATAAAACCCAAATCAGATAAAATTTATATAAGTGTTCTGTATTTTTTTCCCATATAAATTGTGAAAATATAATAAATTTATCTAATGGGCTTTTTTTATAGTTTGTATGCCATCTATAATAGATTGTTTGGCATTCTCCCATCCTTTTCAAGTCCTTTTTCTTTTTTTTTTTTAATTTAGGAGGGAAAAAAAGAGAGTCATGCATTGCAAGCATGTCTTCCCTAGTAAAGATCATACCCTCTAAATTTTAGAGTAGTCAATTATCACTATTATTAATTTATTTTTGATTTGTATATTTAAAAAAACATGAAATATATATATATATATATATAATACAAACTATTAATTCAATAATTAATAAAAGCAAAGGTTATATAAATATTTTTTTCTCACCCATAATTCTCTTCCAAGTTGTTGGTTGTACTAAGCGGGACCTCATATTATTTGCACATAATTGAAGCAAAAATGGTCCAAAGTTTTTCACACGTCTTTTTTTATCTCTCCTTTTGGCTAATGGAAATATTTCAAAATAAGTAACATATCTATATTTGCTACTTGTTGTTACAAGTATAATTTACTTTATGAACACAAGTAATATATGAATATTATCGAAATTTATAAATAATAACGTAGTGATTCAAAAAGGAGATAAAGGAATACACAAATTTATATTTGTTCTCAATAGTTATTGAATTAGAATTAATATGAATTAATATAATAAAAGAATTGACAAAAAATATAAAAAATCAAATCCGTGGCAGATCCCTCGCAGACTGCCATAGATTAGCCATGAAATAGTTGAGAAATTTATTATTCCATGGCAAATCCGTGGCAGATTGCTACGAATTTGTCACGAAATCAATTCAATTGACCAATTTCATGACAAATTATCACGGATTTGCTAGAGAACCAGTAAATAAAAATTTAAAACACATTCAATTATTAATTCCCAATTTTCATAAGACTAAATAAGTTATAGATAAACAAATCAAAAATTTTATAAACAATTTGATCTGTACTCTTCAAAGGGTGTCGAATTACAATTAATACAAAATTAATATAATAAAAGAATTAGAACAAAGAAGAAGAAAAAATAAATTTATGGCAAAGTCTTAGCCGTTTGCTTGGGATTGGCCACGAACTACAAGCCATGACAAATTGTCTGTGGCAAATCCCTAGCAATGTGCTAGGGATTCTCTATGGAAATATTTAATTTTATTAAAAAAATTATTCCATGGCAAATCCGTGACAAATTTTCACGGATTTGCGATGAAATACAACTATTGCAACTTGTTATGGATCTGTGACGAAATATTCTATATTTCTCTCATTTTTCATTTATTGGAAAATGCTATAATTTTTCCATGAAAATTTTTTCATTGCAAATCGGTCCCTAATTTTTGGCACAATTTTTTGGCGCTTTTTTTGGCTACCGATTTGTGATGGAATATGTTTTCATATCTAGTTGCTACGGTTTCTATCGCAATTCCATGGCAAATAGCTACGGATTTGCTATGGTATTCAATCCCTCACAATTTTCTTTGTCTTTTGCAGTTTCATGGAAAATCCATCGCTGATTGCCATGGAAAAGTCCGTAACAGATTCACAGTTTTCTTGTAGTATTGTTAGTAGTAATGATATACAAAGGAGTGTACTTGTGTTTTTGTTTCTTCTCAGTGACATGTAGAAGAGGGGGTAGGTAGCTTAGAAAAAAGTAGATTCTTGTAGGAGAATGGTGCAATAGCAATAGAACATGAGCATAAAGAAAACTGTGATTTTGGCAGTTTGTCATCACATTGTGTTACAGGGAGTTTGGTGGTTACTTTGAGCAGATGAAAAGGACATAAGTATTGGATAATGAAATTGAGGAGAGCTATTTTAATAATTATTGCTTGTCTCAATTAAAGAGGTTTGAATTTCTACATTGGCTTTTTTTTGGCTTTCTTTTATCTTGTGCCTTGCCCATTGATTATTGCACATAGGAAGTTTCTTGCATGATAGTGCTACTTATGGATAACTAATTTAGACAACTCCGTGCAGTATCCTTTAGGGGTCAATTGAGATAGAAGGATTAGGTCTTACTTTTAGGCATTCATCATGTTTGTTTGTTCTGGGTCTTATATTTTAAAATAGGCATTTCAATGTATAGTAATTAATTTGGATTTCCTTAACCTTTTCTACATCCTTGCGCAGCACTTGACTCGCTTTTTTTATTTCCATTAAATTTGTTCCATTATATGTGTTGCTGGGATGAAACTGCTTAATTGTTGATTCTTAGTTTCCATTGCATTTGTCTTGTTCTTTGTCTTCATGTTGAATTGTGATTTGAACAACACATCTTTTCTTCCATTGTACAATGTGCACTGTGCTTGGGATTCTTTGCTGGCTTTTAAAATTACTGAACACTTTAACTCTTTTTTAATGTATGTTTTATTATTATTATTATTATTATTATTATTATTATTATTATTATTATTATTATTATTATTATTAAGGGACTATTTCTTGGTGATGTACATGAACAGAGAAAGGATTCTCAAGAGGCAACATCAACCAACACTTTGACAAATGAAACTCCTTCAGTTCTTGGAAAATATGACAATCTGTGTTTATTGTTCTCCAAATGTTGTTTCTCCACTTATTGTTTCAACTCTTGGAAAATATGACAATATGTTACACATTTTATTGTTTTTGGGACTATATTTTATGGGAAATATTTTCTAATGTTTAATACTATTATGCAATTTTTGTGGTGAACATTTACATGATGAATATAATATTAAGATTATTGAATATACTATTATATTTATAGAAAATATAGATAGTTTAGAGATTTCAAATTTGTCTCTAAAATAGAATCGTATATTTTTATTTCTATGTTCTATTAAAATAGAGTCAAATTAGAGACCCAAAAAAAAAAAAAAATGGTCCCTAAAATAGTGACGGATAAATTGATCTCCAATTGTTGTTTCTAAATGGAGACAAAAAAATATTTTGGCTGGTCTCAAAAATTCATCTCAAAATTGAGTTAAAATAGTGACAAAAAGTCCATATCTACATTAGAGACAAAATGGTTCATGTCCGTCTCTAAATTAGAGACGACATAGAGATAAAACTTGCAACTCTAATGACATGTTAACTTGTACATTTGACCTGATAAATTATAGATGGACATCAATACTTTAGAGATGAATTATTTTCGTCTCTAAAATTCAGAGACTAGTATTTTGGTCCGTCTCTATTTAGAGACGCCATGTTTGGAGATGAATCGAAGGTTGTCTCTATTCTATCTCTAAAGTCAATTTAGAGACGAATTTCAACATTTAGAGATGATTTTTTTCCGTCTCTAAACAACTGTTTTCCACAGTGATTTTTGCATCTGATCCGTAATAATTTCTCTTCAGGAAATGTATCGTGGATTTCTTCTGCCTTCAAGAGTTCCAAATGAGGGTTCACCAGTCTTGATAGGTGATTTACAGCTAAATTCTCAGCCCTTTTCTTGTCCCAGATCTCCAAATAAAATTCTTACAACAGTAAAACCCAACGTATCAACCTAGGTTTGGAATCATGTTTGACAAGGAGGTATTTTAATGTAAAAGTATTAGCGTACATCATGACTTTAGACATGATAAGATATGAACAAAATTCATCAAAAGCAAGGATTATAGAAAGTAGCTATTTTTCAGCTGTGGTGTAGTTTGCTTGTGCTGTTGTACGAGTCTTTCTCAAGTAGTAGATAAACACTTGTCATCAAAATTGAAGGGTGTAACTTTCTCAAGCAAGGATGTAAGGGGTTTTGAGATCTTTAAAAAGTGTATAATAAACCTCCTATAAAAACTTGCATGACCTAAGAAACTTCAGATGGCTCTTACTGATATGGGTGGAGGGAGTTTCTTGATGAGCTCAAAATTTCCTTTGTCTACCTCTAAACCATTTTTGAAATCTTGTGTCCCAAAGCAATTCCCTCTTTGACCATGAAATGGTATTTTTCCCAATTCAGACCAGATTAGTCTCCTCACATCTTTTGAGTACTTTTTCAAGATTCTGCAATCCTAACTCCAATAAATCTCCAATAATAGAAAAGTCATCCATAAAGACTTCCATTATGTCACATGCCAATCCCTCAAATATTGCCATCATACATCTCTAAAATATACCTGATTCATTACAAAGGCCTAAGATCATATAATGATGAGCAAATGAACCAAATAGAAAAGTAAAGGTAGTTTTTTCTTGGTCTTTAGAAAATGTAATAGTACATGTGGCTTACTAGTCTTTCCAACATTTGATCTATGAATGGAAGTAGGAAATGATCTTTCCTTGTAGCTTCATTTAACGTCGTGTAATCAATATACTGTAGAGTAAAAAAAACAGAGGAAGGCATGCTCTACTAAAACGGAAAAAAAGCAGAGAGGAAAAAAAACGAAGCACAACATCATGGAAGCATGTATTCAATATCTCTGTGCACCTTAAGCCTCTTTGGCTATGAAGAAGTCGATTGAACCACAGGGATAACTCCTTCTTGCCTGCTTGATGAAGCCTCCGGTTGAAATCCCGCTAACCTCCTACTTCGCCTTGTTTGCATGAATGCCAAAGCTTTCAGAGTTTCAGAATATTCCATAGCCTCAATCCTTGTTGGTGAAACAAAAGGTGAGGAGGAACGGTCTCAACGTTCTTGATCCTTTTGATATTGATTAGCAATATCAAGAACAACAGAAAAGAAGAAGCCATGAGATTTTTTTTTTTTTCTCTTCACAAAGACATGAGTCACTCTTGCAAAAACCACGGTATTTGATATCTGATAACAATATCCCCAGGATCTGATATTTCAAACACTCGACTGTTATCAACAGAGTAAGTTTGGCTTAGCCTTAAACTCTTTTGAACCGTATTTGGAAAAAACCCTATGGTCCAGACTATTGGGCCAAAATAATATTTATTATTTTTCTTGGACCCAAAGAGCCAAAAATAATAAACATTAATTATTTATTTTCTAGGCTTATAGAAATAACTCAATAAATAATTAATGAGCCCAAACGAACTAAAAATAATTAAACATTAATTATTTATTCCCTGGGCTTATAGAAATAACCCAATAAATAATTAAACAAGTCTTTTCCATCTAGTTTAAACCCAAATTAATTTTCTAATTATTCAGACTGGACTTAAGCCCTGAATAATTAATTAAACAATTAAACCAGATAATAAATTTCTCTCAACTTCTTTTAATTTATTTTTATTCCAATCCAATAATAAATTAGACTTCCTGAATAAAATAAAATCCTCTTTAACTGAGACCAATTCCTCAATCCAAAATTAATTAGGACTTACGGGCTATTCTGAGGACCAAAAAGACACATCGCTTTGGCTACTAAAATGACCAAAATACCCTTGCTAAATAAATAGCAGTATTTTATATTTTAAATATTTCCTAATATTACCATAAAGAAATATTGACCCTAAGGACAATGTTGTGTTAGCAAAGTTTCTGACCTACAGGTGAAATGACCAAAATACCCCTCTACACACTGTCGTGAATTTAGAGAGGAAGAAGTGTACTAACACCTCTCTAAATGACATTTACCATCCTTAGGCTTCTAATCCAATGATCCACGACTTCTTGGAGTGTTTTCGCTTTCCAAAGGAGCTACCCTAAAGCAAACATCTAAGGCATATTTCCCAGGGCCCTAGACATTTAGATCATTCAGACAACCACAAGGGGCAATATTGTACAGAAACTATGTTGTACAAGTCTGTCTTAACTAACTAGTAACATATACCCAATACACAAATAAATTGGTTCTGCGATAGAACATCAACTAAAGCATATCAAAGTACATGCTTCCAACTTCGTCAGACTATCAACTCATACTCAAGCCGTAGAGTATTAGTCCATACTATAGCAGTAGCAGTCTTGGTTTCTACCAAATAGTACTTTAAGAAACCACTACTACAAGTCATGTTCTACGTATTCAAAACACGCTTATGTTATGAAATGAGTGGACTACTCACTGGCTAAAGGTAAGACATTCCCTATTTGGAATTCATAACATAATAATCTAAACATAATGAGATTCTCATTCTCATCAATCGGTTAAGAACAAATGTTTATGTTTTAAATAACTTATGATCCATACCTTACTGTGAAAGACCACAACAGTTAATGTAATTTTATTTGTCATATTAGTACATATATATATATATATATATGTATGTATGTATGTATATATATAAATAAAACACTAATTAAAATTTATTTTTAATTTTTTAAAAAATATTGTAACAGTGTACGACGATTATTTAACTATTGTATTATATTGAACTAATACGACAGTTAATCATAACCATCGTATTAGTTCAATTTAATACGATGGTTAAGTATAATCATCGTATATGGTTTGTTCTAATACTCCTCCCAGATTTCTTCTTCATTTTTTACCATTCTTGTGCGGCGGCCTCTGTTTTTTGGTGTTCTTCGCTGGCGTTCGTTGTTCTTCTCCGGCAGCTTGATTAGCTGTTCTTCATCAGCACCAGACTGCCTCTCTGGTGCAGGGCTCTCATTTCAGCCGTCTCCTGGCTCTCTTCTCAGTCGCATTTTACCCAACTCCGCCTCCACATTTCAGTCGCCTCCGCATATAATTGTATGTCCTTCAAATCTGAATCTTATAAGTAGACTGCTAGAATATGTTGTGCATATTCTTCCATTCTAGATCTTCTGGTCATTTGGCTACTGAAATTCTTAGTTCAATTAGAAGAGGTTTTGTAGATCAATGTGAAAGAATCCGACAATTTTCACTGTGCATTTTTGTTTCTTTTGATATATTCAGAACTTAATTTTAAGTTAAATATTTGACATTAACCTTTATTCAATTGATTTGAATATGCATCTTTTAAGAGGTATAGTGATTACTTTAATGGAACTTGTGAGTTTCTCTAATAATAATGAGCATTTGAACATACACAAACATAAATGAAAATCTTAGCACAGTATGGTTTTTTATCTTTAGGAATGAAGGATGAAAGAAGGGAATGGTAATATAAAAGGAAAAGAACAACATATTAGTTGATTACTTGATGTATGGAGATGTAGTATAAGAAATGATTTAGTTTGAAGGGAATTTAAGAAGAGAACAGAATAGCCTTGCGGATTTTTCACAAATGAAATAAGGGAAAGAAAGTAGAAGAAAGAAATACCATAAATTATATCAAGGAAGAAGCCATGAAATATAAGACTTGGTCTTGGCCTCACTTTAGGTGAAATTAGTGAGGTAACGGAGAAATCGTGAAAGGGGATTATTGATAATTAAAGCTTTTTGTGAGTCCATCAGTTTTCCAAAATTTGTTTTAACTTTCTATTATATTTAGACATAAACTTTTTACTTAATTGATTTAGACATAAACATTGTGTTAGTCCCTTTATTTGACAAACCTCGTTTTGATATGTGATTTTCCATTACTTTATAATATGAGCATTTCTATTTAATATCATGTATATTTTTCAGTTTCTGGATTTACTAACAACGTTTTAACATGTGATTTTCCATTATGTTTGAATAAGCGTTTTTTTCATCATGTAAAAATGATTGAAGGTTGTAGACTTATATGAGTTCTACTGTTTTACATATAACACATTGTCAACTAGTTTCTTAAAGGCTTGAACTCATGAACTCTTTTCAAAATAATGGAACCTATGAGTTTCTCTAATAATAATGAGCATTTGAACATACACAAGCATAGATGAAAATCTTGGCACAGTATGGTTTTCTTGTTGGAATGGAAACATGTGTTTTGTGGCATGCGTGCTTGAGTGCACTTTGTCCCCTCCTTTACAACAGAGACAATCTCAATATTTGATCCTACGGTTATGCATACTATATTCTCTTGTCTATGTTATCTCTCTCATGAGGAACCTTCCATCTCTATGAAGCATGTGATTAATATAATGATATATATATTCTGTATTGTGATTTTCCATTATATTTGTTGGATAGTGTTTTGGAAGTGGACCTAGGTGGATAAGATAGAGGTTTAATTGGAAGTTTGTGATAAACATGATTATGTAAGATCTATTGTGATTATGCGATTTTATATATGAGATTCATGAAGAATTGATGATGGCATGATTGGATGGTTTTATGAGTTTTTTGTTGGTTGAATTGTATAATTGCGCATTTTGAGGTGGCCTAGTGTCTGAAAAATATTCATTTTATAGAGGAACCTTTGTAAAAAAAAATTCAATTTTTTTTACAAAGAATCTGAATAAAATAGTTTTATGAGAATATTTTTTATAAATAATTCTTACCCCATTAGAATAATTTTTTAGAAATATTTTAATATGTTTACTAAATGAAATTTCATTTCCATTCATTCTTGAATATGTTTATCATAACGAAACTTGTAGATTGACCGAAAATATGGATAAATGAATAGGAAGATGGACCGATCGTGGATTAACTTACGAGACTGTTTAGGTGATGAATATAATAAGGGTTTGGATGTCTTTGTAGAATTTGTGTTAAGAGACAAACCTAATGGATCCAAAATCCATTGTCCTTGTATGAAGTGCCAGAATAGGTATCTTTATAATACAATAGATGTCAAACAACATTGCCAAATGTGGGGTTTCATGCGTTGGTACAAAAAGTGGAGTGTTCATGGGGAAACATACTTATCTTCTCGAAATACGCCTAGCAACATTTCTTCGACTAAAAATGAACAAGAGGATGATACGGTTGGGATGCTTCAAGATATTGGTGGCGTTAGTGACTTTGATAATGCAACTGAAGAGCTTGAAGATTTGAGAGAGATACACGAATTGTTAGATGAGGCTAATATAGAATTGTATTTAGGTTGTACTAAGTTTTCTTCACTTTCATTCATTATGAGATTATTACATTTAAAAGTCCTGAATGAGTGATCGAACAAGTCTGTTGATATGCTGCTTGAGATTCTAATGGATGCTTTTAGTGACATGGGAGTGAAAATTGCCAAGAATTACTATGAGGCTAGTAAGATAACGAATGTATTAGGAATGGAATGCAAAGTTTGGGATGCTTGTCCAAATAATTGCATAATATACAGAGGAGAAAATGAGGCCGCACAACTTTGTGAGGTATGCAATGCTCCGAGGTACAAGAAAGAGGGTAGTACAGTTGCATGCAAGCGTGTTAGGTGTTTTCCGTTGACTCCGAGGTTGAAGCGATTGTTCATGTCATGCAAAATTGCATCCCTTATGAGGTGGTATCAGGAACGTCGTGTGAAAGATGGAGTCTATAGATACTCAACTGATTCTATCCCTTAGAGAAAGTTTGATGAGTCGCATTTGGAATTTGCAAGTGACTGTCAAAATGTTAGACTTGGATTGGCTTCGGATGGATTTAGTCCGTTTTCAAATATGTACATACCACATAGTACTTGGCCTGTTGTTTTAATACTATACAATTTGCCACAGCTATACCTCCATCTAGTACTTCTACGACATCTCCTGATGTTGGTTCCACTTCTCGACATGTTGGATCATGTGATCCAGACGAGCTTGTCCATCATGAGTGACATTTTGATTTCCTACTTGTTTGTATTTGTACTACTGCTTTTGTTCGATTTTTTGACATTTCCTATTTCTCATACATATAGTACTACCTTTTTTTGGGACTTGGTAGATTATATTTATGATTTGTGTATTGAGGATATTGTTTTTGAGTTGTTTGACAATGAGGAGATTGTGTTTTATTATGTTTGGTGTTGAATGAATTGATTTTTTTGTGTTTGGTTTGAAATTGTACGTGTACAGGATCCCATACAAATAAAAAATGCTTTACAAAAAAAAAAAAGAGCATAATACGACGGCTATTTGATATGGTATCATCAAATACGACGGCCAACAGCGGTCGTATTTGCTTCTCACATAGACACATACGACGGCTTAAAACTGTCGTATTTGATAACAAATACGACGGTTAGACGCCGTCGTTTTTGGTATCACAAATATGATGGTTCAAAGCCATTGTATTTGTTAACCAAATACAAATGACGGTGTCTAGCCGTCGTATTTGTTAATCAAATACGACGATTTTTCAAACCGTATCCAAAAACCTTCTGGCTAAGCAAAAACAACCGTTACTCGGAACCGTCGTATTAGCCTAATATGACGGTTTTGTAACCGTTGCCAAACAAAAGCGACGAGATTAATTATGACGGCTAAATAACCGTCGTTTAGCCGTCGTATTTGGCAAATATGATGGCTATAGTGTTAAATACGACGACTATTGAGCCGTCGTATTTGTCCCTTATTTTAGTAGTGTCAAGGTGACTTTTTTATTATTTTAAATAATTATATTATTTAAGTAATAGTAAAAAATTACAAAATAAAAGTATATTAAAATATTTTTAATTGAATTAAGGGGAAAAAATAAAGAAGGAGAGAGAGGAGAAACCCAGGACCAGACCGCCCCGCCTGTAGCCTCACTGGCCTAGGGCCATAGCCGTGTTGGGCCTAGGGTTTCTGGCCCTATGCTTAGCCCGGCCCGTCAATTTGTGGGACCAGCCTAGCACGGCTTGAAATCATGCGGGCCGATCCACCTTCTATCGCTAGCCACTCCTGTTCTCTTAAAGTTTTTAAAAAATTCTTTTAAATTTTAACTTTCGTATGATAATATTATCTTCTAATATGTCATTTTCTATAATTTGCTCTATAACCTCAAATTTTTAATTTTATCCTTATTACTAACCTTATATTATTGAGAAGAAAGAAAATAAGGAAGAAGAGACGACTTGGTGGTGGTGATAGCCAACAATGGAGATGGAAGTGGTATTGCTTGTGGCATTGGTGCCGTTCGTGGAGGTTAGAAGTGCGAGTGAGTGTTGAGAAGAAGATAGGAGTTACGAACTTCTTTTGTGATAAGGATATAATGGACTTTTTAAAATTAACAATAGTGACATTTATCTTATTAATAAATGACTATTAACTCTTACTAACAATAAAAGGGTTAATTACCAAAAACACTTTATACTTTAGGGTTATTTTGAATTTGACCCCATAAAAAAATTATACCAATATCACCCTTCAATTGAATTTTCGTCAAAGTCATTTAGATGTCTACAAGTGCATGCAAAACTCGTATTTTAGATTTTTATTCTCTTTGAATGGATGGATTCAAGTTTGAATCTTTCTAAAAATAGGACTTGATAGAGTTTAATTTCACTGTATGCTAAGCTCTAATCAAATTGTTAAGGAATTTTGAAAACTTTTACATGAATTGTATTGTAATGGGTCCCTTTTTGAACTTGCTTTAATTGAATTTCTAAAAATGATAAATGATTTTGTTAGTATTATGCTCTAGATGCAACTACTTGTATAATGTGTATGACATATTTATTAAAAAATGCATTCTTTATCTTTTAGTTTAACTAATCATTTGGCGTTTATGTGTATAAAACTGATAGATAAAGTCCATAGCATAATGTATAGTATTAAGAAAATCATGATAAAGATTATGATACGAGATTCCTACTACACTATGTATTGCTTGTGCTTAAATAATCCTTAGTCATAATATTAGTGAAATAGGACATCATTAATGTGTAAAGATTAGCGCGTGTTATATTTCTTGATTTGATCAAGTAGTGATTCTCACATCTGTGAGTATTGTGATACTTAAAATTAATACGTGGATGTTTGTTAAATGAACAAGTTCATTGGATGATCTAATGATTAGATGGATAACTATTTAGTACCAGTGATAGAATCTCATTATAGTAAATGTACAAGTATCCTTAGGCTTAAGATCTCTAAGATACTTTATTTACTAAACGTCGTGCTTTGATTCCAATCTTTGGAGTTCCTACAAGATCGCCTATGGGATAGATTTGAGTATGACGTAAAGTAAACGAAAGTAGTTGAGAAGGTCAATATAAAATTTATCACTCCTAATAGTAGGGGCGTATATGTAACACTCCACTACCTAGGCCTGACAGGGCTGGGGATGTCTCCCCGTCCAAAGGATAAGGGGTCTTTATAACTAAGTCACAAAATAAAAATAATAGAATAAAAATAATACTTTAAACTTA
>JANUWF010003109.1:0-14387 GCA_026120185.1 Voacanga thouarsii
CTAGGGCATATTTCTAAAACTACGAATTTCGAAACGATATGACTTATGATACCGTAGAATTCGAGATGAGAGAAACGTGGAGAGTACATAAATTGACTAAGGACACCAACCGCATATGCAAAATCCGGTCTGATGATAGTCAAGTAGATCAGTCTACCCGCGAGTTTTCTATATATACCGGGATCATTTTTGAGCTCCCCCTTTCGGGGTACCCGAGGTATACGGTACATAGGAAGTTGGTCTTTCTCAACGCAGTGTATAGCACGAAAAAACCATTCACAAGGTTTCGCTATAATCAAGTGTCAATAGTGTGGCACGTGTACTTAATCGAGTGTTTGCCCGTAAGACTGAAAGAAGGATTTGATTACCAACGCCGGAAACGATGGTTATGGAAACATGACATCGTTTATCGCGGTTCATGTGTGGTGTGGCTGCTCGTTCTTGCCTTTCCTTGCCCAACCAATTAGGTATCTTATATTCCAACAACTAGATTCACCTTACTCCCCTTTTTTGCAAGGTAAAGAGACAGGTAAATGACAAGCAGAACCTAGGCGGCAATAAAGGCGCAAGACGATTGGGCGGCCCGCTGGTTTCATTAGCTGAGGCCTAAGCTGATGACTGTAGCTGCCATGGCGTTAGGAAGAGCTGGGCAGGGCACGTACCATGTTTATAAGAAAAAGACTCGGCACTCCACACGCGTTGGGGGCTATAGAAGTCAGGTAGCGTCAACATCATTGCGCTAGATGGAAAGAAAGGGGCAGGAGAAGCCTAACTAACCTCCTAGGAAGGGAATAGTAGATTAGGTAAGTTATTGCTAGCCCTATCCCACTTTGCTTTGTGGTTCCCACAACTCACGATTGACGAAGGCAACACATAGTCGGCTGGGAAAGCAGTATACCGGAAAATACCATTTATCTTAGTATGGAAGCAGTCATAGCTCCGGACAAGGACTTGAGACTGGCATCGGCGAAGTGGCTTTCTCTTGCTGAAAGGTATATCCCTCGGGCATTCGCCATTCCCATGAATGCCGGGTTTCGATGGTTTCTGCAATGGTCGTCTTCCCCAATTAAGCAATCGCTTGCTGGTGCGAAGGGTAAGTTGTGGAGTCCCCTGCATCGAATGCAATGGGATATATTCTCCGCGCGTCTGTGGGACAAAGCGACTATCCTAGGTGCGCAAGGAATGTTAGATTGACATCTAGACTATTGCCATTTAAGCATTAAAACTTAGAGTGGGCGCATAGAGACTTTACCTCCCCATTTTTTTACTTATTCTTTCCGAGGGTTCAGTATCCCGCCGAGTCCCTTTCCAGCGAGTCTTTATCTTATAGCCATAGCCTTGCTGTCCAATCTTTGATACTCTTATGGGCATCAATCCTCTTCGGGGATATCGTCGAAGTTTCACTCACCTCTATCCTTGCCCTTTCCTTGCTTGTAAGCCAAGCCTTCACATCTAACTGTAAGCGCTCTTCCATTATAGCTATCCCCGCTTTTCCTATTCCTTGGGCTATGCGCAATAGGGAGAGCTCTTTCCGGCAAATGAATGTGCTGCTGATGAAATTGATAACATCACAGCTTATAGTATAGGCAGCGGCGTGTCATTCTTCTTATCAGAGGAAAGAGAATCCACTAAGTTAGAATAAAAATTGCGTAATTAGAATTGAATCTTTTCCACATCTCGATTTCTAGAAGGTGCTTGAACAGCTGATATGCCATAGCATAGACAGCAGTCTAAATGCGACATCATGGTTTCCATAACCTGCTTCCATATGTCCTGAATGAGGGAATTAAGGCGGGTATAGTCAAACTGGTTGATTCTAAGATGGGTGATAAGCAGTTCTATCCGTATCAAGCCTACCATCTCTTCTCACGAAAGTCTTTCCATCCTGTCTCAGAAAGTTTTGCAATATCTGTGGCCCCGCTTCAAAGGCCAGAAAAGCCTTACTCTCCTTCGACGCGAACGGACGCTTTCTCATTGCTTTATTTGGGCTCCAATCAGTGAGGAAGAAACCTCGAACCTTTCTTCTCTTATGATTTTAAGAGTTACAAGGGCAGACCACTAGAGTGACTTTCTCTTATATAAGAAAGACCAATGATAGATTTAACACTAAAAAAATCTGGAAAGTGGAGTAGAATCAATCAACTGGCATACCTTTAGGCATACCTTGAATATAGCCTACAATCCTTTCTTTCTTATATTAAGAAATTAATAGCTAGAGTCGTGAACTGGGAACCGAAAATAAGAATTTCCCGAGAATCAGCAGTTTGAGCTATTTCATCAGATGTAAATGCAAGCGATTTTGGTGATGTGATAGGGGCGACTAACTTTCCAAAAAGTCTCTCTTCTTTCGGTTCGGTTTGCTTTACGCGCTGAACTGACCTTTGGTGTCCGGAAGGTGAGCTTCGAAAGAAAGATTGGAATTGAGATTGAATTTCGGGACAAAAGTTGCTGCTAGCGGCTGAAGCCCCAGCTTTTAGTAAGGTTATACCCGCTTTTGGAGGTGCGGTAGAGAAGCTACTCTTAGCTACAGGCTGGCAAGGGACATCGGTTTAAGCTCTCTCAATGGGTAGCTCATTTCATTGACTACCTAGCTCATAGGGAATAGGTCTCTGACTTGATCCTGTCTGCAGTCGTGGATCACCCAAATCAATTATCCGAATACCAAGACACCCGACAAAGAACTATTTATATTAGCGCTTAGGTTTTATCATCCAGGTTTTCTTTTCTTTATTTTTTCTTCGTTTCCCCCCTCGTGAACTCGAGCTAACTTTAACTTAAAGGAGTTTTTTGTAAAAACGAGTTCCGGAGTCGTTCACAGCTAGCGAACAATAACAATTCCGTCTATGGCTCTTTTTGGTTTTAGAGAAAATTCCTATTTAGTTGCCCACCCGAGCCCATTCCTTCCCTTCTCCTGCTTTTCAAGTCAGGCATAGTTCCCTTTCTGAATAAGCCATCCTTCCCGAGAAGAGATATGCGCTACGACTCCAATATCCCTTTGGCGGTATCCTATCTAAGAGGTAGTACTAGGAACCTGGCCTTTGACTGGGGACTTCCTTCTAGAAGCAAGTGTAGCGGGGACACTTCCAGATGAAATTCTTTTTTGGGGAAAGAAGCCGGCGCAATCTCCTTAAGTTAAGCGCTTCTTGCTAACGTCCTTAAAAGGAGAGAAGGAACCTGAGGGCGTTTAGCAATCAACATATAGATATAAAGGATAGGGCATAAGGATGAGACTAGCTTGTAGCGTTCACGTGGTGAAGGTTGAACTTGGGCCTTGACTTCGGTTCCAGAGATGGGTTCTGTGGCGAACTCGAGTTGAATAAGACAAGTCTTTCTCAAGGTCGGCCTTGCTTGTCGCGAAGTCTATTGGTTCTATCTTTCTGGCCTTATCAAGCAATTTCTCTTTGCATACACTCGATCAGTAGGCCCGCACCGTGGCGTGGTCTATGTCCACTAATAAAAATTACCCCTGGAGTCTCGCCATTTTCTTTTCTATAGGAAGGTATCCAAGACCTAGTCCAAGCGGAAAATCCTATTTCAAAAAATTGACAACATCCTGGGATTTGTTTTTCCCCTTGCTCGCGTTCGCCGAGATTAAGTTTCAAACAACTGAGCAAGAGGGATGTCGGCGGGGACCCCTTTGCCCTTCTTTTTCCGCCTTACACACCATGTTAACTATTACGTCGGAAACCTTCAAATCAGAAGAAACTTCCTCTTTGGCTTTGAAGCTACAGCTACCTTTCACTTTAAATCAAAAGCTGCTACAACGCGCCGTTGCTATTAGCTTATTTTCATATTTATGTTTTCTTTTCTTTTGTTTTATCATCCTTTCTTTTTTGAATCAATAAGAAGAATTGAGACCGCATCCTACATTCCTTTCGGCTAGACGTGCTCATTCCCTATAAACCACTGGAAATATACCTAGTATCAGTCTGTCTCTTCGACTTGTCTTATATACTAATAATTGGTAATTTAGGGACGGGAGATCCCACTTCTCCATATGCTAGGTATTGATCCTAGCTAGGGGGCACAGGTCATAAGGGCGCAACCAAGCAAGAAAAGAAAGCAAGGGTGACTGGCGGCTAGCTTGAAATCAACGAATAAGTCCTTGGCTCACAAAGCCAAATCTCCATTCAAAGCTTAGTGAATTTATCAAGTCTGTGTCACATCAAGATTCAATTAATCAATTCCGATTGGTGGCGATAACCAAGCAAACCGGCCTAAGCACCTACCCTGATTTCTAAGAACTTTCTCCTGCCCCTTAGCCATAGCTTGTAGACTATTGGAGCTGATCCTTCATACGCCAAATATGCTTTTGATATCAAATCGAGAAAAAAAAGGCTCGGCTTACATTCACTCTATCTATCGATATAAGGCTATTTTAAGGCAGTGTAGTACGATTACCTGACTACAGTACTTACTTTAGTAACTCAACTCAAATGCAACTCTACCTTCAGCCAGAAGGAAATTAGAAACTTATTACCAACGCGGATTAGCTATTAAGACTGCTCCGCTCACTAGGATACCGTCTTACGCTGTACCCGGTCTCAGACCGGACAGAACATAACTACTCTCTAGCTCTTTCTGTAGCTAATCGAGGAGAAGTTCTCTATACATCCCTGGTTGTTACCGTTTTAGGAAGTCAACTCTTGCCACTCCTACCTCAGGTTATCAGGCATCAGGAAATTCAATCCTCATAACCGGAAGAAAGAAAGGATAACTCCTAGCTTAAAAGCTCATAGCTGCAGGGCTGCCCAGCTTTTCTTCTAGCCAATCCCGTGCCCAACTCTTGGGTAGAAGCTCACCCCATCCCGATTTGGGAACTCACACAACATCCTTAATCGAATGGCGCCACTTTACCTTTGCTTTGGAGCATCCGCTCCCTCAGATTTTTTATTAATAAGGGGAGTCTTCTTTCTTGGATCAGCCTTTCCTTCTTATTATTATATTTCTCCCTCACTTTATAGGTTTGGGTGAACTCCTTAGCCCGGACCCTTATTCTATTTAGATTCCGGAAAACCCTAAGAATTTCTTGCTCCGCCTTATAAGAGGAGCAGCTGAACCCGTAAGCCACGAACATCTTTATACGGTTGAGTTGAAGAGCTCTTTCAAGAAAGAGGGCTGGAACCAAGGAACACACACGAAAAGAAATAGATGTAGGGCACTGGAAAGACTTTCCTCCTCGATTACGAAAGTGAAACGCGAAACGAATAGGTTAAAGCAGCCTTACTTAATTACCATTACCGGAAATGAACTTTTCTCGACTTGACCATATTCTTTTCTATTTTTATTCTACTTTGGTGAGACAATCAGTCCTTGCCTTGAGGACGCCTAGCTATATAAGACAGCCGACCGATACGAGGGATTGACTCAGGCGCTCTATCCGCAAAGGAGGCGAGGAAAGAGTCCGATCTGTCACATGGGTGATCAACACGCGGGCGGACATTGTTCTTTCTTAGCTGAGGATTAAGATTATTATAGACAATAAATAAGGGAAGGGCTATTGAGTGGGGGAAAGCCATTCCTTGGTTTTGGAACCTACTGTATATTAAGCTGACGATGGCGAGTGCTTATTCAATTGCTTCAATTGGTGCCTACCCTTATTGATTGGCAGGCTTTCTTTAGCTTGACCCAGAGAGAACGAGCTAAAGACTAGACTGCGGGAGATGGCGATTGATACTCCAACTTCAGTAAGTAGCCTTCATGTGCTGCCAAGACTCATGACATAGGTAAGTTCGAGCTTGCTTGATCAGTAGGTCTCTCGTCATCGGTAAGCTATGGTTGAGGAGTAGGCATCGGCAACAGGAGCAGATGTATAAGCTGGGGTGGAACGGTTTTTCGACCCTTATCTTATAGTCGAGGAAAAGTAACTGAACCAAGTATGCATTCGGAAGCAGAATCGGTAATTACCTTTTGTGAATTCTTATGAATGCTTTCCTGCCTTTGCCGCTCTTGCTTGAGCCGATTGTGCGGATCCTGTTCTGATTCCATATGGCGGTGGGCTTTCTAGCGGTAGTAAGTCAGTCCGATAGCCATGAAGTGAAGGCGATAGACAGATCAGTAACAAAAGCAAGGCGTTTGGAAAATCCTTTAAGGTGGAACACAGGGCTTCTTCAAGGAATATTCTGCCAAAGGGATGTGGAGATAATTGAAAAAATTCCCTTAGCACAAGAACCAGTAGAGGACCGGTTAAT
Organism: Voacanga thouarsii; assembly: GCA_026120185.1. NCBI lineage: Eukaryota > Viridiplantae > Streptophyta > Magnoliopsida > Gentianales > Apocynaceae > Voacanga > Voacanga thouarsii. The sequence continues at coordinate 6,192 of JANUWF010003109.1, forward strand.
CTGGCACTACTCGGTTGATGGGGAATTCACGGTGAAGACTGCCTATCGCATGGGTATGAAGTTTCTGGAAAAGATGCCACAAGGGGAGGCGCCGACATCATCAAGGGGGGCTGGAGGCTCTTTCTGGGCGAAATTATGGAAGATCAACATCCCTCCCAAGGTGAAGGTTTGGCTGTGGCGGTTATGTTCGGGAATCCTGCCTACGAGGGAGAACCTGTGTAAAAGAATGTCATTAAGAGATACAGAATGTCCACTTTGTGGGAGGAATCTGGAAAACAGATTATCATCTCCTCTTTGCGTGTAGATTTGCTAAAAAAGTATGGAAACTGAGTGGAATAAATATTCAATGGATGTTGAATGGGACGGTTGCATGCAAGGAGGTCCTGCTTAACCTAGTGATGAATCCGCAGAACACAGAACCGGATGAAACGGAGCTGATCTCTCTGCTGCTATGGTCGATATGGTCAGCACGTAATCATCTGGTTTTTGAGGGTAAACAGAAGACGGCGGAGGAAATTGTTGGTGGTGCTCAAAGTTATCTGTTGGAGTTTAAAAGAGCAGTGGGTGCGAGCAAGAGTGAGATGGAGAAATCCACGAGACAGAAGCAAAGATGGATACCACCACCCAGGAACCACTACAAGATAAATGTCGATGGAGCTTTTGATGGTGATAGGGCAGGAGCGGGGGTAGTAATACGGGATTCGGATGGTAAAATTATGGCTGCTTTGGCTGCCAAAGCACAGTCTGGGGTTGATGCTGAACAGCTTGAACTATTGGCGCTTCTGAGAGGCTTGAAGGTAGCTATGGACCTTAATGTATCGAGCTTCTGGTTGGAGACTGATTGCCAAACACCGGTCAGAAGAATTCAGCGCGGGGAAGAAGACTAATCCTATTTTGGGAACCTAGTGCAACAAGCCAAGAGGCTTATGGGTAGCTTGCTTTGTAAAGGGGTTAATCATGTCAATAGAAATAACAATATGCCTGCACACCTGCTAGCTAAATATGGGTGCAAGGTTGATATTAGGGTTTAAATAGGGATGGAATCCAAATTCGGAAGTAAGCTTGTTTTAGGTCTGAAAGGGAATAGGGTTCTATCTCGTAAGGTATTGGACTAAAGTTGCTTAAAGAACTCCACTGCGGGACAGGATCATAGAGAATAAGTGGTCTCGTCCATCCAATCAATCCTGGAACTTGAAATTCATCCCATAAACCGGAGAGATAGATAGATGGAGCGGATAGAAGAACAGGCCTAACTCTCCTAACTGCAACTGTTATCGCTGGTTGAACGCTTCTAAGCCAATTCTATTACTTCTCTTTAGTACCGGTATAACATCGACTACTAAAAGTAGAAGGGAAGAAAGGTTATCCAGATCCACTAGCCACTTCTTTTGGTCCGGGATAGGAGGATCCACTTGTTGAATCAGACGAAATAAGACATCAGCGGGTGCTGGTACTCGATTCGAAGCAAATGTGGCTGGACGCCGCACTCCTGGCACCTAAAGGTGCTTTTTTCGCGTACTCTTTTTCATGTGTGATTTCCCCTCAAGGGTAGGAATAGGGATGTTTTTAGTACAGATCTTTTAAGCGAACCACTATTTAGAGTATTTGATTCTGGATATCTTCTCCGGGAAATCCTTTCCATTGCCGGTCAAGCCTGCCATTCAACAAGCCCATGCTGTTGTGGTCATCATTCTTTATTATTAATAAAGTAACGGGGATTCAAATAATAATAATCCATTGCTCCGTTGACTCTTTCAAGCACCTTGTCTCAGAGGCCCATACGCTCTCCTCCATAGGACATAGAATCGGGACATTAGGATCGCTGCCTTCTATCCGTATAGGCCGGATTTCACTCAAAAGCTTTTGTACGCTTCCCCAGTCCAGAAGATCCATTCTCTACCAGGAACATTGCTTTCAATGCTTCTACCATTGGCCCGGAAGACCACTTCTTTCTATCAAAAGGCCTTATAGAGCGGAAACCATCACAAATCATAGGTTGTATCGAGGAGTAAGACCTGCAGAAAGGCCCAAAGCAAGTGCCAATTCATAAAGAGCGTAAGACAGACGAGATCACTATTTCTACTCGGAAAGAAGTACAGCTAATAGTACTGTAAACAGGAGCAAGACGGTATGCAATCCATTAATGGTGGAAAGGATACAGGCGGTAAACCATCCCTCTATCTGTCCGTAGCTCTGTCCACGAATAGCGTCCGTTGCTTCTTCATTACTTACTGGCTGGCAAGCTCAGTTCTGTTCTAATCACTTCGATTCCCGTACGGGAATCGAACCCCTGTCCCTAAACTAAATGAGGGGAACACCCAATTCATCCCGTTCGCTCACCATTGATCATATAAGAAATTATTGAACCCAGTCCATGAAAGTTATCAGACAGATATGGTTCTAAAGACCACTAGTAACGCCCTGGCAAGTTACATCCTTCTAAAGGACTTTAGGGATTTTGAATATTTCATCTGCAACGGGCAATCGAATGGAGTCTTTTTTTAAAGTGGGTAGATTCCCGGCCACAGCTCCGCTTTTGCCTAACCCATCTTCAGCTATCACGCAGTCTGATGATCCGCAATCTGGCTCCAATTCAAACAAGAAGCGCAACCTTACTTCGGCCAGAAATGTTGTAGACGTCATTGCTCCAGCTCCCCTCACATTAGAAAGTGCCCCGCCACGTCAGCAGTAGCAGCAGCCTCTATTGCTTAGCCTCCGCCCCAGCAACAGCAGCAAAATGACCAGCAAGTTCCATACATACGAAAAAAGTGAACAACTAGGGACAGAAGCCATACCCCTTATATAAACCCTTTTTGCCATTGACTTAGATTCATCCTATGCTGCTTGAGCATAGCTTGGTGCAACTCCTCTAGTACCTTCCGCTGCCGGTCCCTCCTGGATAGAGACTAAAATGCCCAATTACACCAGAACAGGAGGCATCTGAAAATGCAGTTAGATGAGTCGAAGACCGAGCTGCAAAAGTGAGACCGAACCCAAGGGTACCTTTGAGATACCGAAGAATGCGTTTGACAGCAACCATATGAGCTGTGGTAGGAGCATACATAAATTAGCAGACCTGATTAACAGCGTAGGTAATATCAGGGCGAGTAATAGTGAAGTACTGTAGAGCTCCCACCAGGCTGCGATATAAGGAGACATCAGCAAAAAAATCACCCTGAAAAGCAGAGAGCTTGGAGCCAGACAAAACTGGAGTAGAAATGGGCTTGGCCGTAAGCATGTTGGCACGCTGGAGTAGATATAAAGTATTACTTGGTTTGAGTCAGAACTAAGCGATCAGGTGAACGCGAGACCTCCATACCCAGGATATAATGAAGGACCTTGGTGACCTTCATCTCAAAACATCGCGACAGAGAATTAATAAGCGAGGGGATACCAGCTACATCGCTTCCAGTAATGATTATGTCATCGACATAAAGGAGAAGAACAATAATGCCCGAAGTAGAGGTGCGAACAAACATGGAAGTGTCGGCCTTGCTACAGAGAAAGCCATGTTGTAAGAGCTGTGAAGAAAACCGATGTAACCTGGCACGGGGGGCCTGTTTCAGGCCATAAATTGCTCGGTGGAGTTTGCAAACATAAGAAGGACGAGCAGGATCTATAAAACCCAACCCGGAGGGTGCTTCATATAAACCTCTTCGTCAAGAAAGCTATGAAGAAACGCATTTTTTGACGTCCAGCTGACGTATAGGCCGCTCTTTAGAAGTCGCTAGAGCAAGAACAGAACAGTCCGAATAGTCGTGAACTTTACAACAGGGCTGAATCTTTCTTCGTAGTCGATCCCATACTGTTTAGTAAAGCCCTTGGCAACAAGTCGGGCCTTGTGTCGCTCAATATACCCGTCTGCACGACGCTTAAGCTTAAACACCCACTTTAATCCAACTACATTCATAGATGGATGGTAGGGAACAAGAGACCAAGTGGAGTTGCGAAGTAGAGCATTGAACTCATCCTGCATGGCTGCGCGCCATTCTGGTACCTTCGAAGCCTGAGAGAAGCAGGAAGGAAGGCGGAGAAGACCTTCGCTTTCCTTTTGTTCTAGTCACTGTGGCTCTTGCCTACGTACTTTCCATTTCTTGTGAAAGAGAACCCGCCTTTCACTTTTCTTACTTTCCTTGGTTCTTTGAATAAGATCTCAAATATCTGGAGTTTCTTTTTGTCCTTCAGGAAGCTATAGCCAATAGCTTCGTACGTCGTCCTTCCTCCTTTATGTATACCCAAGTCAACCAAACCAGACTCAGATCTGTTACCACTGTTCCAATAATTTTACTAGTAAAAAAGAACCAATTATTAGAATTACGACATGACCAGCACTCCAAAGATCTTTGGAAGAATCAGAGGTGGACGGGCTTGAGACCTCCTTTCCCAATAAAAAATGAAGGAAGTCGGTCATGGAAATTTCACTTAAATTCACATTTTTAATGTTAAGAAATTTTACAAAATATAGATAAATCACCCAAAATAATAGTGCTTTAAAGAACAATTTAGTGAATGTTTTCAATATAAACATAAGGGCATCCCTTAAGAGTTCTAGTAAAAAAGTTAAAAAATAAACATTTTTCCTATTCTGCGGAGGAGACTTGTTTTTAATTTTAAGCCCAGCCGCTTTCTTTGGCCTTCCCCTCTTCTTTTTTTCTTTTATGGGTCCGGCTTCATCAGCAATTCTTATCTTTTTGTGTTGTCGACTTGCCTGAGCAATTTCAAACATATTTTGTATACTCAAAGTACCAAATACAGCCAAGATTTTCTTCTTATTGTCACAAAAAAATCGTGTCCAAGCTCCCAGACCTTTTACAGAATGAACTTGGCACTCTTCCCCCGAGTACTCATGAAAAAGTTTTTTTTAATTTCTTTTTATAAGTGTGCCCCAAAGCGTTTAGAGTATGCAAGCCAATAAAATAATGAAAACTTCCTGGTTCCCCTTCTTCTTTTGTTATCAAAACGGTCCTGTATTGAAAAGAAGACTGTACTCGGGCTTCCGGATCCAAATTTCGCTGATCAGAATTTTGTAATCGTATTATAACAAACTTCTCGGAATCATTCGAACTTTTTGAAATCATGATTGCATAATAACTATCAGCATTTCTGGCTTCTATTTCTATTGATCAAAACGGAAGTACCACGATTACAATTCGCCGTGGAAAACTTCCTCAATTACGATATTTCTGGGGGATTCCCCGAGCGGAACTTTGAAGGAAATCCACGACTAGAAGCAAATAAAAATATAGGAATGACTATATTTTTATTATATTCTAGTCGGAGATTAGACCCATTCCCTTTTCACAAGCATCCACCCTGTAATATTTAAATAACAATAAAAACTTATTTGCCGTCAAAAAGCATCAAATCAAAAAGAGTAGCCTGATGCTTGTGCTTGGACGACAGATAAGTGTTGCGCCATCGATAACTCGGGGTGAAGCAATATCAATGACACGGGAATCACAATGAACCACTTTCCCAACAAGGCAGCCGCCATGGTAATGCCATATTGTGGTCACAGTGCGACGACAGAACTCTCCCATCAGAAAATCATTGGATAGATCAGCAGGCAATGAAGATCCAACATACCTGAAATCTCTAGGACCAAACTATTGTTGGTACTTGAATTCCTCCATGGAGCGGCTTTTAAGTACATCATGAATCTTTCGGGTGCCATTCACACACCTCTCCACATCACCAGGATTTCGGAAGTAATTAAACCTTACTATTGGGTTCACCTTAACATCAGTTGATGCTAGTCTGAGAGAACCAGCAGAAAGGGGGCCAACAATCTTCTCCATCAGGGTTGCCACAGTAAAATATACCGGAGAGGGAGAACTCCTAACAAAAGCACCATGAGACGGGGCAGAAAAAGGTATGACATTTGAGGCTGCTTCCAGATAAGCTCCTGAATTGGTAATTCCTACCACTTGTATCAAGGAGTGTTCAAGCGGCATTGACGGCACAATAGAAAGGGAATTTTTAGGATTATCGTAAAGGAACTGACCCAAGTAAGGATGGTGACGCGCCACTGGAATTCCCCAGGAGGAGGGATAAGCCCTTGGCCTAATACCACTCAAGAGAAGAAGTTGTGGGCTCCCAAGAGCTCCAGCAGAGAGCAATACCTCACCCTTCTCGCGCAGCATGGCGCGGTGGAACCCGCCTCTTTGATCACGGTAAACCACACCAATTGCTGATGGTTTTGACGGAGGATAAGGCGATGAAGTAGCAAGAAGTACTCTCTCAACAATTGCGTGTACAGCCACCCTGATGTTAGAAGTCTTTGCGTAGCTCAGAAGGTCGGCAGCGCTGTGTCTCCGACCAGTGCTATCAAACGTAGAACCCCCAATCTTGGTACCCACAAGGTGATCCAGAGAAACCCCATTGTAAGGACCGATCCCAGCCTCAAGAAATCCATCTCGAACGGCGGATTGCCAGTTCTTGAGTTCAGGCTTAAACACAATTGCCCTCTCAACCCATTCGTATGATTGATTGACCACTCTAAGGTCCCAATTAATTCCTTCTTTCCTATAATCGGCTCTGCTGTAAAAACCGGCATTGATTGCGCTGCTGCCTCACATAACCCGGCCTCGAGCGTTTGGAACACCATCTTCAGAGGTAAAAGCTTGTGCAAGGGAGTCATAGGTATCAACCTCCATGAGGGTAGCGATAAACCCTTTTTGTGTCATCAAATTAGGCTTCCCATATGCATATGGAACGCCGCCTCTTTCCAGCAGAAGAACTTTATGATTTTCCGATAATGTGGCCGCCAGTGTACAAGCAGCAGTGCCACCTCCGACTATGATGTAATCATAGTAATCTTCTGATGGCATCTCTGTAGCATTAAACGCAAAACCCAGATAACTTGGACCTGCAAGACGCAAATACTGTAATCATTACCAGATTATAACTTCAAGCAAATGATTAATACAATTATATTCTTTAAAGAAACTAATTTCAATCAGCGGTACAGAAAAGAAAACAAGACAAAGTTAGGAAAATTACTCTGCTGAGAATGTGATACGGTGGGCAAAGAAAGCAGAGTGGCTATCGTGAAGAAGGCAAGAAGTGGAGAGCAAAGGTGAGTGGGCTTTGCCATTGTTGCCTGGTGATGAAGAAAGATTGGGGTTTCTATTTTAGTGAGGGTTCTTGAAGAGAAATGTGTAATTGCGGCAACGGGTTGGGTTGGCAAGGGGGGAGGTGGTGGCTCTGGGTTTGGGTTTGGGTATTGCAGAGAAGGGAAGAAAAGAGGGTAGAGAGAAGAGCGGTATCTTTTTTGTGGGAAATTCTGTTACAGAAGCGCGACTTGTGAGCTATATTGTACTTCAGGGAGTGGCTCAGTAACTGTTTCTGGCTGGTGTGCATGATTCTTATGGTGCGGTGCCGACGTACATTGTAATTGGATCATGTAAGACTGCGGAATTGGTGTAACCGCCATCTTGGCCTATGTTTAATTTTGCTGTAGAATTGGTAGAAAAAGGCTACCGGTGCTTCTGGTATGGACTTCTCCCTTTAAGAAAGAAGGAAAGCATGGCGAGGAGAACAATGCGATGTGGTTGGGCCAGAGCATGGACACGGAGGAACTTCCATCTGCAGAAAGCTATACCAGTGCAGAAGATGGAGAACGATCAGCTGCTAATGAGAACTCATCGCTCAAGTTATCTTGAAGCATTCCCCACCACACAACACACAAGGCCTCTAAAGATCACCCCGTTTACAGAACAGGGTTCACAATGCATCGTGTCCGGGGAAGCGCTAGGTGGAAGCAGGAAATTGGTCTTGTCTCAGCCAAAATTGCACATTTGCTACTTTCTAGAAAAAAAGCAAGAATCTTAGTCCAGCATCTCAAGTGATTAGGCGGGGGCAGGAATCGAACCTGCAATCTTCAGGTCATGAGCCTGATGAGTTGACCAATTCCTCTACCCCGCTTCTTAAACTAACCAGGTTTGATTCTTTTTTTCTTTTGTTTTTTTCTTTCGTTCTTTGAATGCTCTGCTCCCCCGGGAAAAGACTTGTCGGAAATCGCCGGTGGTTGGTCCGGAAAGAAATGGGAGTCTTTGGGCATTGCTTGGGTCGAGTTAAGCAAAGACTGGCTACCTAGCTTAACGCCCTCACTGCACACTTTCTATATATCTGTCTTCATTATCAGCTGCATGCTATCGGCGCTATATGCACACCGCCAAAGCGAGATTCTCTTTC
>JANUWF010003110.1:0-11701 GCA_026120185.1 Voacanga thouarsii
TGTTATAAAATTAGGGTAGTGTTAGAATAAAATCTACACACTACACACTAAGAAAATTCTAACTATTCTTTGCACAAGAATTTCTCTTCAAACTTCTCTCTTTCTTTCTCTCACAATTCTTTCTCTAATCTTTCTTTCACTAATCTTTCTTTCACAAAATGATGGTGTATTACAAGCTTAGAGAATAGCTCTATTTATAGAGCTCTAATTAGTGAAATACATCATGGCATACATCATCTTCAACTAATCTCAATTAATGGTGTCTCCACTAAATGGTGGACATCCATAAAAATCTTCTAATAATTCACATAAATCCATAATTAGTGGAGCCTCCACTAATTAATGGAGATTCCAATAATTCATAACACTCCCCCTTGGATGTCCATCCATACATAAAGAATATGCCTCGTTAAAACCTTACTAGATAAAAACCCGGTGGGAAAAAAATCTAGTGAAGGAAAAAGAGTACACTATTCTATATGTACATTTATTACTCCCACGATGAGATGATTCCTTTAAATCTTTAAACCGACGCATACCGATTTTATATCTCAACTTTTCAAATGTTGCGGTCGGTAAAGTCTTCGTGAAAATATCTGCGAGGTTATCACATGACCAGAATTTGTAGCACATCAATTTCACCTTTCTTACGGAGTTCATGAGTAAAGAAGAATTTTGGTGAAATATGTTTTGTCAGATCTCCTTTAATATATCCTCCTCGTAATTGAGCTATGCAAGCTGCATTGTCTTCATAAAGAGGAGTTGGAATACCTTTGATTGATGATAATCCACAACTTTCTCGGATATAATGAATCATGGATCTTAGCCATACACATTCTCGACTTGCTTCATGAATGGCTATAATTTCGACATGATTTGAAGAAGTAGGTTGCTATAGATTGTTTCGTAGAACGCCATGATATAGCGGTATTTCCACATGTAAATAGATAGCCCGTTTGAGAACGTGCTTTATGTGGATCGAGATAAATAACCGACATCTGCATAACCTATCAATGTTGGATTGGTTTTATTTGAATAAAATAATCCGAGATCAATTGTACCTTGGAGATATCGAAGGACTTGTTTAATTCCATTCCAATGTCGTCGTGTTGGTGAAGAACTAAATCTTGCTAATAAATTGACAGCGAAAGCAATATCGGGCCGTGTGTTATTAGCAAGATACATCAATGCACCAATTGCCTTTGAGATATGGTACTTCGGGACCAAGGAGTTCTTCATCATTTTCTTGAGGTCGGAAAGGATCTTTATCCACATTTAATGATCGGACGATCATTGGAATACTCAATGGATGTGCTTTGTCCATGTAAAATCTTTTTAGCACTTTTCTTTGTATATGTTGATTGATGAATAAATGTTCCACTCTCCAAATGTTCAATTTGTAAACCAAGGCAAAATTTGGTTTTACCAAAATCCTTGATTTCGAATTCTCTTTTTAAATAATCAATTGTTTCTTGGAGCTCTTCGGGAGTTCCAATAAGATTAATATCATCAACATATATAGCTAATATCACAAATTTAGAACCCGATTTCTTAATAAAAACGCATGGACATACCTGGTCATTTTTAAATCCCGCTTTCAATAAATATTCACTAAGACGTGTGAACCACATGCGCCCAGATTGCTTCGAGGCCATATAATGATTTACGCAACTTGATGGAGTAATTTTCACGAGGATAATGTTTATATGCTTCGGGCATATGAAATCCTTCGGGGATTTTCATGTAAACATCATTTTCTAAATTTCCATACAAGTAAGCGGTGACAACATCTAATAGGCGCATATCTATCTTTTCATGTCTTGCCAACCGATAAGATATCGGAGTGTAATAGCATCAACAACGGGAGAATAAGTTTCATCATAATCAATACACTGGTCTTTGTGAAAAACCTTGGGCTACTAATCGCGCTTTATATCGAACGATTTCACTCTTTTCATTGCGCTTTCGCACAAATATCCATTTGTAGCCAACAGGTTTTATACCTTACGGTGTTCGGACTGCGAGGTCAGAAGACTTCACGTTTTGCCGGTGCATTTAACTCAGATTGAATCGCATCTTTCCATTGCGGCCAATCTTTTCTATGCCGACATTCATCAAGTGATATTGGTTCGGGATCATCATTATCTGTGTAACATCAAGAGATATATTGTATGCAAATATATTATCAATAACGGTTTCTATCCGATTCCAACTTCTACCGGAAGTGGTATAATTGATAGAAATTTCGGTGTTACTTTCATCAACTTACGGTTCTTTGTCATCGGTTCTCTCTTGGTCTTTATCATTCTTTTCTTCAATATGATCTTCGGATCATTTAATCCTCTTTTCTTTCGAGGATTTTTATCTTTAGAACCAAGAGGTCGGCCACGCTTACGGCGTGCTTTTGGCTCAGCTGACTATAGGTATAATATTTTGTTCTCGTTGGAACTTCAATTCGAATAGGAGCATTTATAGGTGGCATATGCGATTTTGTTACTCTTCTAGAGTCAACAAAAGCGTCACGGCATTTGATTTGCAATGCTTTACAAATGAATTATCTTTTGAACTTCAAGTTCACACGCGCTTGTATGCGGATCAAGATAATTTAATGATGTTGTCCAATCACGATCTTTCTTGTCTTGTTTTTGTTCTCCCCCTAATTTAGGGAATAATGATTTCACAAGAGAATAAGAAAAGAAATATAAGAAAATGATGACAAGCGAGAAAATGCCAAGAAAAATATCTCTTTTTTTTCACTCTTCCCGTGTCGACTTTTCCTCTTCCTCTCTTGTCTTTTCTTCTCCTCCGACCCTCTACCTACCATCTACCTCTTCTTCTTCCTCATACGAGATATATATATATATATATATATATATGTATCGATATATATCTCGGTTATCGATCATTAGTAAACATCAAAAACAAAAATCACAAAGCGAGATATGGAGACTACGTAATTCATTTGAGACATGGTCAAATTTTGACTTAGTTTACGCGGCGAGATGTTGATGTATTTTCATTTCCAAACCAACCGCTTACTGCCTAATTCGAACACGGAAGATTTTGATATGTTTTCCTTTCCAAACCAACCGCTTCGCCTAATTCGAACGCAGAAGATTGTGATATGTTTTCCTTTTCAAATCAACCACTTCCTCCTAATTTCGGGTGAGATACCTTTGAGGGCTTCCATTTGTTTTTAGTATGCTTGATAATGAAATTAAACTCTCTTTTGGTTTGTTTTTTATGTAAATCGAGTGGAAGTTTTGAACATACTGCTTTGGACCAAGTTGATCTGCCCCTACAAGAGGCTGCTTTTGATCTTTGTTCCTCTTGATGCTATTCCTTTGAATGAGGATATGCTTGTGCATGATCCTTTCTACTCTCTAATGGATTTTGAACAAAGCCAGAATATGTTTCCGAGTTATTATACATTTAAACATGGATTTTGAATGGTATTACCTTTGTCGATATTATTTTCTTTTTCTAGGAGAAATAATGAGTGGTCTTGGCAACGAAGTCGGAGTAAGTACTCATGAAATGCATAATATCGAAGTTCAAGATATTATTGCGAGACAAAATTCCTGGGGAGAAGAAGATGATTAAGAGGCGAGAGAGAGAAGAAGGGCAATAACTCTCAAACACTATCAAGAGAAACAATTTCGCGATACTTTTACCTACCAATCATGAGCGCAGCCAAAGAAGCCGAATATTGGCATAACCCGTCTCAAGAAAAGATGTAGGGAGTTAGGAATTCGTCGATGGCCTCACGGGAAATTGGTGAGCTTGGAGACCATAATCAAGAATGTTCGGGTTCTCTCTCATACATACTTATAATTTGTAAGTATGAAACTATGAAAGATTTATAAGTAAATAACCGATGATATCACTTCGATTTACGGGATATGCAAAATAAAGAAGAAGGAGGACATATGGGCTGAGAAGAAATTACAAGAAGCCATTGCGATGCTGGAATGTGAAAAACGGTTGGTGGAAGAAAGTCCTAATACGCGAGTTAGAGGACCAAACACGAGAAATTGAGACAAGCATGCTTCAAGGCCAAATATAATAAGAAATATAATAAACTTAAGGAGATCATAAAATCTCAAGACTCATTTCGCGATAATTTTACGGCTACTTCTGCTGCTAGTCTCGATCTTTGGCTCAAAAGGGAAAGAAAATGAGGAGGATGTCGAAAAAGAGGAGCTGAAGTCCATAATTACTAATTGTTTGTCGTCCTCTAATGTAAATATTGAAAAAGAACAATTACAAACCTTCATCTTACATTTGTCAGCTCAATTATAAAAGAGCAACTATAAGCATGTATCATCAAGTTCATATGAACACTAGTGATATGAATAAAAGATGTGATGCTTATTATTAATGGAAATATCTTTTTCCCTTATTATCTTTTCTGTTCCACTTCGGTGGCCGGTATTTCTCTCGTGATAAGAGAAATATCGAGTGTGTCCATGACCATAACCACGACCACTTGCCACAACTACGACTATAACGATGGCTTGCTGCTGGAGCCAACGAGCATTCACTTCAGGAGTCGTTGTTGAGCCGATTCATCCGGCTTCATGATTTCTCAATAATAACTCATGTTAAATTTGTCAATTTGGGATACCATTTTTCTCGATATTGTTACTGCGAGGACAATATTCGAGGTATGAAAAGTGGAGAATGTCTTCTCCAATATAACTTCATCAGTAACTTTTTCTCCGCAAAATTTTTAACTAAGATGTAGTTTTATACATCACGGAGTTCACGGTTTTACAATCTTGCAACTTCAGGTGCAACCATTCATACCGTACAGTGGGTAGTACGACCATCTTCAGGTGGTCAAATCTTTCTTTTTATCCACATGACATATGGATCTCCTTTTTTTTTAGCATTTAGATGCATTTTTGTATGACATATGTTTTCAGAAATATCAAGGGCTACAAATTCGAATTTAGCGAGATCAATAAATGCGTACCTGTCTTCTGGCTTTAATAATGGTAGAGACTCGTGCTGATAACGTGTTATAAAATTAGGGTAGTGTTAGAATAAAATCTACACACTACACACTAAGAAAATTCTAACTATTCTTTGCACAAGAATTTCTCTTCAAACTTCTCTCTTTCTTTCTCTCACAATTCTTTCTCCAATCTTTCTTTCACTAATATTTATTTCACAAAATGATGGTGTATTACAAGCTTAGAATATAGCTCTATTTATAGAGCTCTAATTAGTGAAATACATCATGGCATACATCATCTTCAACTAATCTCAATTAATGGTGTCTCCACTAAATGGTGGACATCCATAAAAATCTTCTAATAATTCACATAAATCCATAATTAGTGGAGCCTCCACTAATTAATGGAGATTCCAATAATTCATAACACTTTACTAAAAAATTATAATTTTACAGTTATTCCAGTAAGTTGGAACTCTAAACCTATTTATTTTGAATTAATAATTCTAGTCCTCAAAATATTAATAAGTTGACATTTTGTATTGAAATTAAATCTAGTTATTTAAATTTCGTATTATAAATATACCGTTGACTTATTCTTAAAATTTTGGTCTTTATGTGTCATACTTATCAGAAGGGTACCAATATAACCCATCCTTTCTCAAAATGTATTCAAATAGTAATATATAGATTTCCCCCCATCTTATCATGGGATGAGAAGGGGGATATGAATCGAATTTAAGATTTAGAAAAAGAGTTTTTTTTTATATTAAATTATTTTATTTTTTTATTTTTTATTCTCTTTTATAATTTAATTTTAAAAATAAAATATAAGACTAAATGTGTTGTTTAATATTTGTAATTGTGTTCTCTTTCTTAATTATTCCTATTTGGGAGGAGAAAATGTATTTTAGTGTGGATAAAGAGTGGTATCTTTCTTGATTAAGTGGAGTATAAGTTTTCTTTCGAACTAACTTTTGACTTATGTTTGAGTAAATGGATTCCCACAATAGTATAATACTATTTATTTTTTGGACTTTTTTTTCTTAATTGTACGAGAACAATAATCTATTTTATTTAGTATAAAAGGATATAGATAATCTTTCTTAACAAAAGAAAAAGAGACTATACTTTAATTTTTCCCCGACATGAACCAAAAAAAGGGGAAAAAAAAAGAAACAACTCTATTTTCTCTCCCACCTTACCACTTCTGTCTTTTTTTTTTTTCATCAGAATTGCCATTGAAATTTTGGTAAACTAGTACTAGTATTTGTCTATTAGATTGGTAATAAATGAACAAATGAAGCACGATACCCCAAAAAAAAAGTTATAGAAAAGCGAAACAGAGGCAAAAAGGCAAAAAGATATAGATATAGGCAAAAAGGCCGCCAGTTTGAGCCCGTGACATGAGTTCCTTTGTTTGATTTTCTCTTGCCTAATTATTAAAAAAAAAGTAAGAAAATGAAAAAGGAATTGTAAACTTATGGAATATAGAATAAGTTTAATTGTATGCGCATAAGAAATATAAGTTGGTCATGCTTGTGTTTGTCTCTTGATTTTATAAATTGAAAATTTACTAAAATGAAAAACAAAGGAAACAATTAATAACGGCAAAGGAAAAAAAAATTGAAAGGGCAATTTATAGACAAGCTATTTATTTATTTATTTCTTGTTGTATAGGAAGACATGGGGATGTTACCCAGTATTTTAAAATAACATGCAGTGCAACTGTAGACCACACTAGATGGGGCAATATGCAACGAACCACCATCCTTCCAAGCTTGATCAGCCCTTGACGCAGAACTCCTTCACAAAAATCCTCAAGAACAGAGGACCGCCCATCAAATAGATGACAAACTCGAAGAAGCCGTTGCACACCATTTTCTCTTGATTTGTAAGGCCTTTCTCTCCAACGCAAAAGATGTAATGATGAAGCGATGGAGATAATGTGGACTAACTACATCCACACGCATGGTTTATATAGGGTTTAGGCTGATAGTACACTCTTGAATGGCATTAAACTCCACAATATTGAGAAAGATTTGATTCCTGAATGTACTCCAATATTCATCGCATTGAGCACCCAATTTGCAGAAATTTGTGAAGCGTTCTCATTGCGTTTTGGTACTCAGATTCATTGCCTATATCTTGAAGATTTACACTGAATTTTGTTGTGGTAAAATGTAGAAGACAAAATAAATATATGAATATAAATGATAATTTGATTAAAACATAATGTGAAAGGAAAGTAAATTAGTATGGTATCACTTTCCTTTCATCATGTCAATATTTCTTTCCCTCTCAAACTAAAATGATAGGGAGAAAAAAAGTGACTAAAAACATTATATGATACATTTCACCTTACTTTTTATTTTAAATCTTAAATAAAAAAAAGAAGAATAAAAATAAAATACCTTAATAATAATAATAATAATTCTTCTCCCCCTCCTCTTCCCCTCATACCAAACAAAATAAGATTATAACGAAATTTTTTAAAATTACGTATTATTCTTGAAAAAGATGAGTTTTTTTTAAAATTTATATAAATTTTAACTCCGACCCCCTTTAAGATTTTTTACAAATTTATTACATTGTCCTCTTTATTATATAATTTTGCCCCTCCAAGTCTAACTTTCTGCGTAATATCTTGATCAAGAAGTTGGTCAACTTTCGCATGAAAGAAGGTAAAAAATCAAGAATTCGTGCTATTGTTTATCAAACTTTTCATCGATGTATTAGATTAGTCATAAATAATAATTAAACACGCATAACAAATAAAAAAAACAAAATAAAACAAATCACGTACTCAAATTCTACATTGCCATCATAACTCCATTTTGAATCTAACTAATATCTCAATTGTTAATTAGGATGAGTATGGTTCACGATGGAAAGGGGAGGAGGAGTGGAACATTTTACTTCCATCAGGGGAGGTAAATATAATTACTTTCATCCTGTTTGGTTGGAGTGGAAGGGAAGTAAATATGATTTACCTTTCATTGTTTGGTGGTAAGGTATATAGAGAGGAAATAATTATTAAATTACTATTATACCCTTAGAGCTAATTCATAAAAAATTACAAAGTATGGTAAAATTGTAATAAAATAAATACCCTAAGACAAGAGGGTCTTTTAACCTTCCCTTACTTCCCAAACCCTCCACAATGGAGAGGAAGAAAAATTTGAGGTAAAAGGGATCCAATTCCTTTACACATATACTTTTCCCGCAAATCACTCCAACCAAACTAAGTAAATCACACATTTATTTTCTATTTTACTTCCCCTCCTCTTTTCCTTTCCACTTTCACTCCAACTAAACTCACCCTTAGACTCAATTTTTCCATCTCGATTGAGTTGATTAATAGTCCAATAGTCAATTTTCCATCATCAATTTAAAAGTTTCATATAATTTATATATATTCATGGATCTGTGAAAGATTTTTCTTGCTTTTAGTATATGGGAAGAGGGATTTCGATAACAAAGATTTTGAAGAAAGTAAAGAGTTTGAGTGTTAAAAGGGAATTGGAGAATTCTTTTACTGCTTCTCCCTCTTCCCTTTGTCATTCTGTGTATACTTATTTGCATTGTTACTTCGGGTTAGTGTTCATTAGGCCTTCCATTATTGAGAAGATTATTGAATTCTATTGAAATTTCGATATTTTCCTCCACAGTAGAGAGAACAACTGGGTCGAAATGGGTCGAAGATTAAAATCATCACCACGCTCGGCTTGATCCCAAATGGGAATAAGATCTAAAAATTTAAATAAGTGAAAAAAAAAATCCTATACTATAAAATTTTAACAAATTTATAGTTTTATAATCCAAAAAACTTACATAGAATAATGAAATTATGAAATACAACTCCAAAAGAAGATATATCAAACTACAACATCAATGATAATAAAATATAATAAATTATAGAAATGGAATGCAATTTTAAACAATTAAAATCTCTCAATATATTCATTTATTCAATATTCAATAAGACGAACAAAATAAAAAAAAATCAATTATGAAGGTCATTTATCGTTTGATACAATCAAACATTTCTTATACGTTTTATTTTGAAAATAAAATATGAATTTTTTCATAATAAATTAAACTATAATCTTAAAAATTCTACTTCTCTCAAATTAAATATTATCATGTATCTTTTAAAAAACTTCAAAAGTGATTGATCATTTATTATATTTTATATTATTTTATATTCTTAAAATATATTAATAATCAATCTTTGATTAATGTATGTATATTTATATAAACTTTATAATGTCTCTCTTCTCTCTCTCTTATATATATATATATATATATATATATATATATATATATATATATAAGTCAAAGATGAAGTATATCATTACGACACGTGAAAGTATCATAGGGTGATACGTGGTTAAATAATTTTTTTAAAGAAAAATAAAATTTGTATTTAAATTCATTTAAAATTTTAATTAATTAAATTAATTAATAAACTATATATGTATTTAATATTAATACATTAAAATGTGTAATTCTTTGAATACTTATCTAAATTAATACATTAAAATATGTGATTCTTTAAATATTATATATATATATATATATAATATTAATACATTAAAATATGTGATTCTTTGAATACTATCTAAATTTATTTTAAAATTTTAACTAATTAAATCATTAATTAAATTAATAAATAATATATATTTAATATTCATATATTAAATCTTAATAACATAATAACGTGTGTAATGTACGAGACATCTACCTAGTAAAAAATAAAAATCAAGGGGATGGGTTGGACTCTAACATAAATACGAAAATTGCCATTCTTACTTCACATCCATGATCCATCCCAATAGAGGCAGCATTCAAGACTACTTCTGTCAAAATCTATCAACCCCAATTAATCGAGAAATAAAGATATAACATTTTGAAGATTTAGATTTTATATGTATATCAGCGCAATTTAATCTTTTCGTCTTATTATTTGATTAATAGAGCTAAATTAACAGGTTGATTAATGGTTAAAATAATCAAGATAGTAAAATGTGTCAAGCGAAAAATATCAATTAGATTTAAAATAAAACGGAGATAAAAATGTGGAAATGTGGAAAAAGTTGGGAGGGCAAAGTGATCTTCTCAATTAAGAATTCTATGAGTGATGGGTGTAAGGTAGGGACCGGACCTGTTTAATAGCATCTTGGACTGGGAAGACATGTTTAAGAGCATCAACAGATCAGCAGCAAAAGCATTTTTTGATGCTAGCATAAATCGTAAGCTCAAAAGGAAATCTAATTCCTATGTTCAAGAATGGAAGCTATAAAAAGATTGTTGTAAGATAATTTTTTATGCTACTTTTGGTGAAGGAATTGTGGTTAGTGCCTACTTGGTAAGAGATTCTAATAGACATATTATGCATTCTTGGATTGAGATTGAATATACCCAAGATTTTTTTTTTTGTTGCTGAAACTATTATTGCCTTCAATGCCATTCATGTAGCTTTTGGAATTTAACCTCCTAAAAGTTATCTTGGAAAGAGATTCCCTAAATGTACACGGCTATTCCTTGTCTAAAGAATGGTTTGGTATGATTATGACAAATGTTGCTTATCCCTCTTAAGAATAAAGAATACGTGAAGAGCAGAGTATATCGCTAAGAATTATAATGTTAGTGTCCATGAGTTAGCCAGATGGGCAAAGTCCTGTAATTTTTCCATATATATTCCACACTCTCTCCTTCCTTCTGTAGGAACCTATGACGTTTCTTGTAATGTTTTTAATATTTATAGATAATATTTTACTTAGCAAAAAAAAAAAAAAAGAGGGGGGGAGGACCAAAAAATCCATGATACCTGTCTTTCATGGGCTAAATCTTCAAGGTCTAAATCTTGTTGAATCTCAACCGGGTGGGTTCCCTGGAAAGTACATTATAAAGGGTATTTTTTTCAATTTGGTCTATGAAAGTTTGAGTTTTTATCAATCAAATCCTTAAAATAGACTTATTCCAACTTAGTTATTTAAAATTAGGAGTGTCAATCACGTTGTATTCGGGTTGGCAGGTCATGTCAACTTAGAATAATTACACACGATACGTCAATTTAAACACGATCTGATTAATAAACGTGTCTAATTTTTATAACTCGATTACAACACGATTAATAAATAAGTTGATACAACACAATATGATTAGAAACGAAAATTAAATAGATAATTATTAAACCCGCCAATCCAAATACCTTCTAAACCCGTCAACCTATCCATTCATTACATAAAAAAAATTTATAATATCAAATCAAACCATATAAAATTAAAATAACCAATAAAACAACCTATAAAGTCTTAAATAACCAATAAAATAATAAATCATTCAACTAAATATGTAGAGATCTCAATAAATTCATAAGATTTAATATTAAAAATTTAAAAAAATATCCAATTTACTAAATATATTGAAGATCTAGCAAATTTCAAACAATGTTGATATTAATGTTTGATGCATAGGAAGCCTCCTAAGTAGGTGTCTCCTTATTGATGTTCAATTAATCATGTGATAAAATTAAATTATCTAATTTTTTATAATAAAAATTGTAGAGTATTACAAAAAGTATTAAACATAAGTATTAAAAAAAAAAGTTAAACGGATTCGCATGTTGAACCCGTTTATGACCCGATCACGTTAAAAATTAAACGAGTCGATTCAGTATCGACCTAAACTCGCGAAACTCCAATCATAACTTGTTAGAATCGTGTCTTTTTGTAC
>JANUWF010003112.1:0-24330 GCA_026120185.1 Voacanga thouarsii
TAGCTTTAACATCTTTGGAGAAGGTAATCTTTTTATCTTCCTTCCCCCCGATAAATCGATCTTAGTTGATTCGCCATCCTTTTTAAGGTAGTACTTAGCATCAGCAATATGCGCCTCAGCTTCAGTGAATGGTTTATCATCCGCCAGAAGATAAGCTCAACCACTCGAAAGAAAGGATTATGAGTTACCACACGTTGGGCTCATTCAAGTACCGTTGTATTGGAGTTGGACGGAAGATGGACACGTGAGCAAAACTAGAGAGGTCTATGTCCAAGAAATGTTGGACAAGGTGAAATTGATTCGGGAAAGGTTAAAGGCGGCTCAGAGCCGGCAAAAGAGCTATGCGGACAACCGGAGGAGGGAATTGGAATTTCAAGTCGGGGACTGTGTATTTCTGAAGCTATCACCCAATCGGGGGATTGTGAAGCATCCGAAGGGTGAAAAATTGAATCCGAGGTATTTGGGGCCGTTTTTGATTAAGGAAAGAATCGGACCAGTAGCGTACCGGTTGGACCTACCGGATGGGTTGACGGGTATCCATGACGTGTTCCACGTGTCACAGTTGAAGAAGTACAATGCGGATCCCGGTCACGTGTTGAATGACGAACCGTTAGTGTTGCAGCCAGACTTGAGCTACGTGGAAAAGCCTGTTCGGATATTGGACCGCAGTGTCAAAACCCTCCGGAATAAGCAGATACCAATGGTTAAGATTCAGTGGGAGCACCATGGCACGTAGGATGCTACATGGGAATCGGAAGAATGGGTTAAGCGGAAGTATTCCGAGCTGAAATAGAGGTATGCTTGAATTTCGGGACGAAATTCTTCTGAGGGGAGGATGTGAAACCCCAGTCAAGACCAACCTTAGAGTAAGGGGGTTGGGATGCATATCATGCTTTATTTCATGATTAAATATGTTTTCATATGATTTCTATGTGCTTTGAATTTGATTTTTATTATCTTGAAGTCTTGTTGGTGAGTGATGTGTGAGAGGGGCAAAATGATAATTTTTGCCCGAGGTGAAAATAAGGAGATAGCTTGTGGTTTGAATAGGAAATAATTTTTCTAGTAGAAATAGCAACAAGAGTTGTTGTGGTTTAGTGGTTAGAGGCTTGGAATTAATTCTTGAGGTTTAAGGTTCAAAGTCCATCATAGAAGCTTTAGCTTGAGTAAATTTTATTTTGCTTGGAAAAGGATAGTTTCGGCCATAAGGGCCTAGATCAATGTGGTGATGATGTCCTAGGAGAGACATGTTAGGAGAATTCTCACTTCACTTTTTTGTTCTTCGCGAAATGCCTAAAGGGAATTCAGTCTCCCTTGATCTTTAGTTTTTCTTAATTTCCAATTCCATAGCTTGATCAAGGTGTTCTATCCTCTTCCTTTCCAGAAAATTCAGTAGAGGACTAAGGCCTTTTAGGATCAAAATGTTCTAGTAAAAGGCTTCTCATGGTTTGGAAAATGTAATTGATTTGTGGGAAAAATTCAAGGGGAAAATCCCTCTTGATAGCTTGCTGAAATTCTTCCTCTAACTTAGTTCATCTATCTTCATGAAATGAGCTGAAATTTTCCAACTTGTTGTGCCTTCAAAAGGGCGAAAATTCTAGCTCACATTTCCTCCCAAATGCTACCAGAAAAATGGTCTTTAGGATCAGTTGAAACCTGAAAGTTTCTTGTCCAAATTTGGACTCACAAGCTGGAGTAAAACAGGAAAAATTCCTGTACAAAAATCAGCCTTGTGAGCTCCAAATCAAGCTGTTTTCTCCCAGATTTTGTGCAGCACCATAGCCATGTTTTTCCTCCATAAAGAAGTCTGAAAACCAGCCTTAAATACCTCTGAAAACCCCTTCAAACCTAGCTGCAAATCTATTGGAAATGGCAGACGAAAATTCTACCAGGAAATTTCTGTTCAGCGAAATTCCTGAGCAGAATTTTTGTCCAGCTTGTTTCCTATTTTGTTTCAACCGAAAACCCCAACCTACTTCTGTCAAAACCTCTCTTAAACCTCCATTAACAGAGCTCCATTGTTCCGTGAAGCTTCTGCACGAAATTCCCTCCATGGCTGACCGAAAATCTCTCAACCAAATTCCTGCAATTTAGCTTGATTACTTTCCAAAAATTTCAGCCATCTTGTTTAACAACTTTCCATAAAATTTTGCTCAATTGATCAGACATCTTCTCCACCATTGTACACCTTAATTTCGGCCACCACAAGTCTCCTTTAACCAGCTTTAATTCCACAGAAAACTGCACAATCCAGTCGGCCATAGGAGGATTCAAAGCTGTCCAGAAAAATCAAGATATTCTTGGAATATCTAGTTTCCAAATTCTCTTCCTAAAAATATTCTCCAAGGATTGTAACAATTAGTCCTTCCTTTCCCTTTCAAATCAGAGAAGTCACTCCCTAAACCCTACAGAATTTCGGTAGCCACAACCTCTCAGAAAAATCGGCAGCTTCTCTTCTCTCTCTCTCGATTTTCTTCAAGCAACAAGAACACACACACACACTACACCAAGAACACCTACTCCTTCTCCACACCTAATACCTCTCCAAACCACTTCAAACCCTCACAAAAACCTCCAGATTTGATCTACTCCTTGCTGTGCATTCATCAACACCCTTATTAACATCAAACTCCTCAAATCATCTTGCTACTTTGGATCAAAAAGCAGAAATTTCTGTGAAGAACAAGAACATCTTCAAGGTAAACTTATTCTAACAACTTCATCCTCTTCAAACTTAATCTCTAATGAAAACCTATATGAATATGCATGCTAATGATCTCTCCTTCTCTCTCTCTCTCTCTCTCTCTCTCATGGACCGAAATTTCCTCCCTTGGCCGAATGGTCTCTTCTCCCATGACCATGCTTTCGCCACCCTTCTTGAACAAGATTAGCCATCTAGGGGTTGAGATCTTCTCTAAACTCCTTCAAGTCCTTCATCAATCAAGTAAGTACCTTCAATCCTCTTTTTCAAAATTTAGAATCATGTCTCTAGGTTGATGAATGGCGATGGGTTTGTGTATGTGATGTTGTTGATTGAAGCATGAGTATAGGTATGATTGAGATGGAGATGGGATTTATGCATGGAAGGATTATATTGGTGGATTTAATGATGAGTTGAGATTTGATGCATGTCATAAGTGGTATTTGTGATGAAGCATGCTAGAGATTATGTCACCATGGGCGAATAGGATTTATATGCATGTTAGATTTTGGAGCCATGATCATGTTTATGCTAGTAGAGGTTAAATCATGCAATAATAAATTTAGATCTATGCCTATGTGCAAGACTTGGATGATTTGATGAATTAAAGGATTGAGTATGTTATTGATTATGGTTGACCATGGAATCTTGATCATGATCTAGTTGTCCCTAAGAAAATTTATTTCATGAATAAAATATTTACTAATGATTTTTGTTAAAGAATTTCGAAAACCCTAGGAAGGGTAGATTTGGAATTATAATATATGTAAAGGATATTTTAGTCAAATAAATAATGATTTTTCTAGAAAATAAAATAAATAAATATTATTTAAAATAAAGCAAATTAATGAAAGCCTTTATGGAAAAGATTTATACTTAATAAAATATTTACTAGATCAAGACCCTTAAGGATTTACTTATTATTTTCCAAGAAAGACTTAATAAATCTAATCTTAACTAGTTTTAGCTATCAATTATGTTCTAACAACTAAGCTACCATTAAATTACTATTTTACCTAGTACCACCTATGGCTTTTGATCAAATAAACTCTAAATTTTTCTTAACAAGATTTAAACTTTCCACTTATTAGAATTTATTTCCTAATCCATTAATTATTTTAAATAACAAATTAAACTAAGCTTATAAACCTATTCAATTATTGTTTTGCCTTAAAGCTTGGGACACTAGGATCATGGTAGTAGTGAATTGAGTTGATTTAAAATTGAGGAGGTGGATTGTGTCTTGAATCTGATTAAGATTTGTATTTGCCTATGTGGGGTTAGGTCAGCTGTTCGAGACCTTGTTGTTGTGAGCAAGAATCAGGTAAGCTCCTGCATAAAATCTGATTGATGTGAAATGATTTCCTTATAGCAAGCTGAATGTGGAGTGCAAGGACACTCGGTTATTTGAAAGTAATTGAGGGTTGAATTCATCATTAATTCCAACGCTTAAATTATTTAAAAGTCTTTGAGCAGATTTTTCCAAACTTGAAACTCTTTCTAAAACTAATTTCTCTCAAAGCTTTGGAAACCCTCAAATCGTTATTTTCATGAAGCACAATGCTTTGTTCTTTTTGTCCCAAGTGAGGAATGTCGTTGAGTACTCAATAAGGGTGGACTACTAAGACTAGTCTTTGAAGGGTTAGGGTGAGTCTTTCAGTAGGTGGCCACCTTTGAGGGGTGAGTCCTTCCTGGATAAGATGCCAGTTCCAGTGAGTCGTGCCGGTCCGAGCTAGCAGTTTATTTTGTTTCAGTCAAGTGACTGTGTTTTTGCCGGAATGGACACCCGGTGGTTGTTTGGGTATAGAGAAGGAGGAGTATCTTGCCCAGTTGGCCGATCACCTACTTTTGTCAGTCTGCACAACGTGTTAGGAATTCTGACCGGTTATGGGGCCCAAAGTGTAGTAACCCATATCTCGTTCTTTCGAGTGGTTGATTTCATTATTTATGTATGGCTAGAAGAGCCAAAAAGCCACTCTTGCTTTTGACTAATGTTTATTGCTTGCCAATGTTTTTCTTAAAAAGATTTCACACTTTGCATCCACGAACTGTTTCTGCTAAACACCCAAAGCACACACGGACTTACTGAGATTTCTGTCTCACCACCTTTTATCATGATTTCAGGTTGATCCTGTTGTGGGTGAGTAGCTACCTTGGAAGAGAATGTGTTTTTGATTTTATGTACTGCTTTGGGAGACGAGTGTGGATGATTTTAATTATGGGTTTTGTTTTGGAATTTCATGGATGTACTTTTGATCAGCTTGTTTGGAGGTATTGGTCTTCTTCAATGAAGGTGACATCTTGCGCATTGTAGAAGCAGCATCTTGCTTCAACTTTGCAGTTGCAGGCGATGAGACAATGCTGAAGTTTTGAGCCTCGCTTTGTGAAAGAGCTCGAGCCTTACTTCTTGTCAGCATGCCTTGGCTTGAAGCTTGTGGAGCCTTGCCAACAGTTGCAGCAGCCTCCATGATATCAGCAACCTTTGAACAAGCAAATACAGTTGTGTTGTTCTTTGGGGCCATTGGGTTGATTTGTACTTGTACTTGAACTTGGTGTTGATTTGAAGAGAAGAGATGGGAGGCAGAGATGGTCCCACTGGGCGTGCCAGAAATTTGTAGACGACAAATTTCAAATCTGCAAATAAGACAAGAAAAATATCAAAATTTACAAAATATTTAGTAAATATGAGAAGTGGTCACAAATGTTCGAAGAAGTCCTAAATTGCAGGATGAGTCCTCCGATTCTTCTCTTTTTGAAAAACGTTGATTCGAGGGCTGAAGAGCTTGATCTCGGATCGAACGGGATTTGATAACGAACACTTAATTGCTAAGCCTTCAAGACTTGTTTGATGCAGAGCAAGATGAACGTCTTGAAATTTGAAGAAGATTCTGAACCTTGATTTGATGACGATTCTGAACCTTGAATTTGATGAAGCTTCTGAACCTTGAATTTGATGAACCTTGAATGCTTGAATTTGCGATGCCTCTTGTTTGTTGAAGCTTGAGCTTGAGGATCTTGGGGTCCCTTGAACTATTGAAGGAAGACCCTATTTATAAGCTAAAAATCCATTGACTTTAGCATAAATAGTCGATGTGGGACTTTGGAAGAGCCTCCCAACAAACCCTAATGGACTTGGGTTTAAGATGGCCTGGGCTTAATTTATATTTTAGCCCAATCTCATTTAATCCACATTATATTTGGATTATAAGACTTTTTACAAGTCCAATTTTAGGGCCTAGTCCGATTCCATTTAATCCATAATATATTGGATTTAATGTAAAATGAACCATTAACGATAGCCCAATTTTAATTGTCCAATTTCATAATCCATTGGATTTAATGGGCTTTTAATGATAGCCCAATTATATTAATTCAAGAATAATTATATTTATTCATGAATTAATATTCTTGAATTAATTTTAATTAATCAAGACTAAAATATATAATTTTCTTTTAATCTTGAAAATATATTTTATCCCAAAATTCCTTGTCTACAGAGACATCTTTTATATTTTTATTTATTTTTATTTTTTTATAAATATATAATAGTGAATAATATTTTTTAATATAAATAATATTAAACAAATGTAATTACATTCTGTTCGATCACGGTTTAACCATGGCCAAACTTATGAACCATTGAACCTATTGCTTCACTGGTTCGATGACGGTCTAATTTTTAGAACCTTGGTTTTAACTAATTTCATAAAATATGTCACTGATAATATGATGATATAAATATGTTGTGAGATTTCATATGCATGGGTTTCTATTGTGGTTATAAGTTTTGTTTTTTCTTTTTTTTTTTTGGAGTAAAATGTTCATTAGTAAGATCTAGATATATTATCAGCAATATTAAATTTCTTTTGCTTTCTCCCTTTTTTTTTTTGTAGCTACGTTCGTGCTTCTATGTCACTTAAGATTTTAAATGATCCATATAAGATTATTGCAAAAAACTATATTTTGGACATGAATCCACAAAATAAATGTGGGTAGACATGTTTTAGCTCCTAATTGGTGTGAGGTTTAACATACGAGTTGCTATTGAGAGTGAAGAATATTTGGTTAGACCTTACCCACAGTTGGAGACCGTTAGAGATGCTCTTGGCACCAATATTGTTTGGCCAAACACTTTGGTATATTATAAATTCACTTACACTCTCTGTCAAAACCATTTTTTTAATTGACTGATACAAATTTTTTTGTTATGTAGGTAGAAAGAAATGAAAATTGAAGCAGGCTTGTTGAACTTGGAGCGGAGCTTGGTCTATACCTATTATAGGAAATATTACTTTATGGTTTTTGTGTAAATTGATGGAAATTAATAAATTTAGGATATTTGATACTTTAAGTGCTATTACTTTGGGTATTTAACTAGTTGATTCCAGGATATTTAGTAATAAATGTATTTTAGTAGTGGATTGAATTTAAATGAAAATTTATGGATATTCTCTTTTCTTTCAATGTAAATTGTCACAGGGATTAATTGCAACTAGTCTAACATATTAAATTGTTACAATATTCAAAATATACTAACATTTATAGGTTAGAAATATTAGAATAAGAGGACATAAACAAATAATCTCATATTAGGAATAATATATCACACACAAGTATTAGAAAATGTATGATTACTTACATAAAGATTTGTTACGTTAAAGTGGATATATTTCATAACTAAGTATAAAAAAATAATAACTATCTTGGCATTTGTTTATGTTATTTTTGAAGCAATTACTAATATTACAAAATGTCATAAAATAAATAAAATGCAATGTATGTAGATGTCACTATAGCTTCATAATGTGACAATATTATGTATTAACAAAAATTAAATGTTTGGTCCACCCCAACTTTATTATTACACTAATAAATGTCATAAAAAGAATTTATAAATACATTTACATATGTTAGCATAGGTTTTTATAGTAACATTTGTTTCTGACATTTATAAATGTCAGAGACTTTTCTTGACATCACTTTAGATGTCAATCTTTTTATGTGTCATAATAGACCAAATGTTAGAAAAAGCAGTTACAGTGACACATAAAAGTATCATTAAAAGGGTAAAATGTTTTAGTGGAAATACTTATGGCACAAAAAAAAAAAGAATAAATTAATAATTGAGGATGATTGAAATTAGAGATAAGGTAACAATCCATGCTCTATATTTCATCACCAAGTTCTCATCTATTCTCAAATACCAAAGCTTTACAATAGTTTCAAAGGCATAAATAAGATTAATCTTACTTCTGAAAACTTAGTCGATGTTATGCCTAATTAATATATTAGTGTATATAAAATCAACTTTCTTAGAAAAGTCTTAAGCAGAATTCCCAAGTAAAAGATAAATAATAACTCTACCAAACTAACGCATATCAACACATATGCCAAAAAGTCTTGAAAGTTAACTTTAAAATGCGCAAAAATTTTTAGCACAAAAATTCTCATTTTTTGCCCAAAATATTAGAAAACGCCAACAATAATTACTAAAAGCTTGACAAGAATATTACTCAACCCCTCCCCATACTTAAACTAGATAATGTCCTCATTGCCACAAATCAAACAAGAATAGCATATCTAATTAAATTAAAAGGGAAAAATGGAGAAAAGAGCAAGTAATACTCCCCAAGTGTCTTGAACCCAATTCGCCAAAATATGGCCACTGCAAAATTTTGACGAAGAAAGGAGGCTTTCATTTCCAAAAGAATATGAATAATTACAAATAAAATAAAATACAAGTAAAAATTCTAACAATAGTAAAATAATAATAAAATAACAATAGATATCCGTTAATTGAAGCCTCTATCATTCTCTTAAGAGCAAAAATGATATTTTTAACTCTCTTATTATACAACTAAGTATACTCACGATCATCAAAGTGAATGAGATGAATAGAAGGTTCAAAGGATTATTCGAAAAGAATTCAAAATGGTGCTACAACAACAATCACTAATCCACTACTACAAATTCCAAAAATTAAAATAAGGTCTCCAAACAATCAAAGAGTAACCTTAACAGTACAAGAAATATTATACAAAAGGCTCCACAAACTTTAACAAAGTCTCTAATCGAACAATAATATTTCACGGAACATAAAACTAACTATATAAGTCAACTAACTTCTCAAAACATTCACTACTACTACAATCAATTTCTAAACCTTCACGAAGTGTATTACAACAACAGCAGCCAAAAACTACCCTGCAATGCCACAAGAAAACTCAACAACAACACTAAATACTACCACCATAACGCCAAAATAAACATGAATAACATCAACAATCAACCAGGTCCTCAAAATATTTACACCACTACAACTTGTTCCTTCAACTCAACTAAAGACTCCACAATAAAATCTCCTCAATTAAGAGCAATTTTCGACAACAACTCCATCCTAGAAATAGTACCACAACACTAACTCCTCACCACCAAATAAAATCTCCAACAAACAGCACAAAAACAAAAATTCCACAATTTCTATCCTTCACCATTCACCAATCCACCAAGCATAAACAAATTACCAAAAGAACTTCAATGTATAAAACATTAATATACAAAACTTATAAATGGACCTAATACAAAAGAATTGACACAACAATTATATCATGTATACATATAGAAAAAGTAAATCAATTCACAGTAAAATTACCCAATAAAAATAATAAAAAATTAAAGAATTGGTGCCTGTTTAATAGGACGAAATGGCGCCGATTGCTCTCAATATTTCCATGTTCTGTTATTTTGCAATTGACTTGCGCTAGTTTTGTTGAGTCAAATGGTGCCAGTTAAGCCTTATTTCTGCAAAATTCAACATCTTCAACAAAAAGGAATCAGCAAATGAATCATAGAATCAACAACAACAACTATTATACAACACAAAAGTATTTGAAATACTAATAAATTTCCAATAATACAAGTATGAATACAAGTTTTAATTATAAATGTATACAACAAAACAAACATACAAGTATACAAATAAGTGTAGGTTCATACAATCAATCAATTTACACAAAAGAACAAGCAATCTATCAATGAAATATATCAAAGAATCATGCACATAAGAATCCAAGTCACAAAGGCTATCTACAAGGATATTAACTAAATGAATACAATACAACAATACTATATATATGTGTGTGTCTCTGTGTGTGTGTGTAAAAGCTAAAATATTATTATCAATACATAGTACATGCACAAAAAATAAAAAAAATAAAAAATAAAACACTAATATACAAAGTGCTAGAACTAGTATACTATGTAACAAAAGTCCTTCATACAAATACAAAAGTTACAAATCATCTAAGTACAACAAGAAATTTTGTTGAAAAATCACTAAGTACACAATTACTAAGAGTTTGTACAACCATGACTATATTAATAACTAAATGGGTACAACAAACAACATAATCTTACTGAATAAAATTAAGAAAAATATATACATGTATATGAAAAATTAGTACTCTACAATCATTTATGATAGGGCCTAAATGTACCTATATTTCCTAGCTCTTTGATGTGATTTTGTGATATTTTTGATGCAATAGGTAGTTAATACCCTTACAATTTAATATTTTCCATATAGAAAGGTTTTCCTTTGATTTTTTGCAAAAATTAAAGAATTTGGAGCTTAATTGTGCGATTCTAGACTTGACCCGACGTCTGTCCCAAGGTGATTAGACCAACCCTTGCTCAGTTATGGAAAAACAGCGCAAAATAGAACAAAACAATTTCAAAGTCAGAACAGGGGTGAGTCGGTGCTGACTCACCTACTCTAACTGGCACCGGTACTGTACAGTGGCGGTGGAGAATCCTTTTTGTATTAGAATTTAGAAGTTGCGATGCAAATCTTTTGGGAACTGATTTGGGAACAAATTAGGACTCTTGTATACGTATTTTGACAATCTAAATTTCTATAAATACAAGAGAATTGATGGAACGCAGAAACAGGGGAGCATGCACCGTACAAAAAAAAAAAAAATTGGAGAAAAATAAAACGCGAGCCATAAAGGCCATGCAGAAGCGTGAAGATCATACTTTTGCGTTCCTTAACCCTCCTAGGTTGCATAGGAACAGATTGAACGGCTGGAATCGCCTCGCTTTGCACACTTGAAGGAGCTTCCGGTTGAACACCCGCTAGCCTTCGACTTCGCCTTGTTTGCATTAACGCTTAGCTCTCCAGCTCTCGGGATATTCCTCAGCCTAACCTCTAGTTGGTGAACACAATGGGAAAGAGAAACGGTCTCAATTCTCCTTGGGTCGCTCGCTATTGGTCAGCAAAGAATCAGGGAAAAACAAGAAGAAGGAGAGAGACGTTGAGAGAGAGACTCACGTGAGTGTGTAAGGCTAGGGAAAGAAATTAGGGTTTTTCCTTTTCAAAGAGTTGTTTATATTTGGCCTAAACTAGGTCTCTCAATCTCTGATAAACATCTCCCCGGGATTTCAAAACACCCGGATGTTATCCTAAGAAACAGTTTGGCCTAACCTTAAACTCCTCTTAACCGTATCTGGAAAAAATCCTAAGGTCCAAGCTATTGGGCCAGATAAATATTTATTATTTTTCTTGGACCCAAAAGGCCCAAAATAATAAATATTAATTATATATTTTCTGGGCTTACATAAGTAATCCAATAAATAATTAATGAGCCCAAATGAACCATAATAATTAATCTTTAATTATTTATTTCTTGGGCATATATAAATAACCCAATAAATAATTAAACATTAATTATTTCCCCTAGTTTAAGCCCAGGTTAATTTCTTAATTATTCATACTGGACCTAGGCCCTGAATAATTAATTAACCAAATAAACTAGATAATAAATTTCTCTCAACTTCTATTTTATTTATTTATTTTATTCCAGTCCAATAATAAATTAGACTTCCTGAATAAAATAAAATAAAACAGAATAAAATAAAATCCTCTTCAACTGAGACCAATTCCTCAACCCAAAAATAATTAGGACTTACGGGCTATCCCGAGGACCAAAAAGACACATCCCCTTGGCTGCTAAAATGACCAAAATACCCCTGCTATATAAATAGCTTTATTTTGCATTTTAAATATTTCCTAATATCACCATAAGGAAATATTGACCCCAAGGACAATGCTGCATTCGCAAAGTCTCCGACCTACAGGTGAAATGACTAAAATACCCCTCTACACATCGCCGTACATTTAGAGAGGAAGAAGTGTACTAACACCCCCCTAAATGACATCTACCATCCTTAGGCTTCTAGTCCAATGATCCACGACTTCCTGGAGTGTTTCCACTTTCCAAGGGAGCTACCCTAAAGCAAACATCCAAGTCATGTTTCCTAGGGCCCTGGATAATTTAGACCATTCGGACAACCACAAGGGGCGATATAGTGCAGAAACTATCTTGTATAAGTCTGTCTTAACTAACTAGTCACACATACCCAACATGCAAGTATATTGGCCCTATGATAGAACCTCAACTACAGCAAATCAAAGTATATGCTTCCAGCTTCGCTAGACCACCAACTCATACTCAAGTCGTAGAGTACTAGTCCAAGCTGTAGCGGTAGTGGTCTAGGTTTTTACCATATAGTACTTTGAGAAACCACTACTACAGGTCCTGTTCTACGTATTCGAAATACGCTTATGTCATGAAGTGAGTGGACTACCCACTGGCTAAAGGTAAGCCATTCCCCATTTGGAATTCATAACATAATAACCTAAACATGATGAGGTTCCCGGCCTCATCAATAGGTTAAGAACAAATGTTTATGTGTTAAATAACCCGTGATCCATACCTTACTGTGAAAGACCACCATTCACATGGATCACTTATTTAAACACAATGGGTCTGTTCCAAACGAAAATCGTGCACAAACAAAAAGTAAATTCACAAACAATTTCTGAAAATAAATTATTTTATTAAATAATTTGATTTTACATCAGAAACCTAGTCTAAGAGGGCATACAATCCAACAAGAATAACAATTCATAAACTAGTTTTCATCTTTAGGACTTGCAAACTCCTAGAGAAACACCAAGATTTAGTAGGATCAAGGAGACTCTTGAAGGAAGAAAGGAGGTTGATTAAGAAGGTTTCAAGGAAGAAGAAGAAGATGGCTTACTTGTCTATGAGTGGTTTCTTTTTCTCTTCTTTGTAATTTATTGTCAATTTTGAGTTTTAATTGTATTTATAAGATATCTTTGGGTTCATAATTTTGTATTAATTTTAGCTATTTGATCAATTAATTATTATTCTTGGTATTTGATTACTTGATTTATCTGGTTGATTGATTGTTTCTTCCTTCTAATTAACTTGGGAAAGAAGATTATAAGAGGGTTCAATTTAATTAATTCTATATTTTTTTTCTTGGCTAACTTGGAAAAGGAGGTTAAGAATTGAACTTGAGCAATCAAAGGTGAATTAATATCACCTAAAGCATAAGGATATTGCTTGATTTCATGCTTTAATATCACCTAGAGAATAGGGGTATTTTCTAAGGAATTATTTTTTATGTATCATTTTTGTTATTTTAGTGAGATTGGGAAATCTAATAAATTTTCTAGAAAGATAATGAATCTATGACTTGGAAAAGAAGTGGAAGCTATTTAATTCCTTCATGATGCCAAGATGACACTTAATTGTGATAATTGCTAATCAATCATTGTCATATCTTCAAGTATTTCTATTTGCTTACATGTCTTTTCTCTTTATTCTTACTCATTAATATCCATGTGACTTTTCTTGTATGAACTTGTTTTATTCTCTAGTATATTAAGTTAGTAGGTTATTTACTTCTATTTCTTTATTTTGTGAACTAAACAATAAAGATTTGGATAAAGTAAGGCAAGAACTTAAGTTCCAGTGGATTCGATACTTACTATTTCTTATACTATATGATGGGTATACTTGGCTATATATGTAGCTGAGTGTTTAGAATTTTAATTAAAACTTGATTAATTGTGTAATTTATTGGTAATATATGATGTTTTAACCATTG
Organism: Voacanga thouarsii; assembly: GCA_026120185.1. Classification (NCBI taxonomy): domain Eukaryota; kingdom Viridiplantae; phylum Streptophyta; class Magnoliopsida; order Gentianales; family Apocynaceae; genus Voacanga; species Voacanga thouarsii. The sequence goes on from JANUWF010003112.1 coordinate 13,682, forward strand.
TTATATTTTAACTACCACCAACTTTTCTCTATTTTTGTATGTTTCTTGATTTCTATATTTTTGTATCTATTGGATGTTTCTTATTACTAACTTTTCTTTTGTTTTGTGAGTTTTGAAAAAAAAAAAAAATGAACTCATTATCATTGTAGGTTATTCATGCGGAAATATAAGGCTATGGGAGCAAAATCAAAGGAGTTACGATGATGATAAATTAGCAAGTTTACAAGTTCCTATTGATGTTTCCAGTGAGACGTCACTTGAAGCATTAGTGAATTCTTTTGTTACCAATACAAATTCATCCACTAAGTGGCATGAAAAAATTTCCCAACAATTAAGCAACCAGAGTACACAACTAGCTCAGATCGTTGAGGAGCTTCAAAGGAGAATTTCAATAAGTGAATCAAAATTTGCACAAAATAGGGGACTTTTTACAGTAAAAAGCCAACGCAAGATGCATTGGATGAGGTGGTGCCGACTTCCCTCCAAAAAGCTAAACTAATGTTTTTTCAATCATCCTTAGAAAGAATTGGAGAACAATTGTGTCCCTTGAGTGATAAGATCCGCCTATTCGAAAAAGAAAACCCCCGAAGAAAAGAGAGAGACCTTAAGAAACATCTAAACAATGTGATGGGAGAAACTTTTGATTCTACTTCATGCTCTAATTCTAATTTCTCTTTGTCATATAATTTTGTAGGTACTTCTCACTTTATGAAGCCTAATGATTCATTAATGATGTGTTGAGTTTAACATGCCTCAAGGAGTTGGATCTTTTAATGCTACATCCTACGAAGTTCTTAGAGGATGTTAACAAATTCTACCCTTCACCCCATTCAAAGAGAGGTAACTTGGTATTTGTAGGTGCATTACATAGTAACAATTTTTTTTATCCCATCTTTAGGAAATCAAATGCTAAATTTGAAAGGAAGTTTTAATTGTGACAATTCTTTTGAAGGGTTAATTGGCAATATTAATGCATTCTCTATATAAAAATTTGCATTCATGTCTAAACAATTTGATTTATGAGTCTAAAGAAATGCAAGGAGACAGATTTTATGCGTTTAGTTCTATTGGCATTCATATTCTCCATGAACCTTATTTCCTACAAAAACCTCCCTTCTTTTTACATCCATCATTCCTACTTTCTCAATTGTGTATTAATTTTCTTTATCAATGGATGATGAGGAAGTATGATGAGTGGAAAGAGTTTGTATTTTTATTTTTATTTTGGATTACTTAAGTCTTTGTATCATTGTTGGTTTTTCTAGTTATATGTTTTCCCCCTAATAAGGAGAGCATTTTCCATCTTAAGCGTGGGGAAGTGAGTTATGCCTTTATTTATTTTCTTAGGATTTCCAATAGTCTTTTGATTTAATTTGTATTCTTTTGTTTTGGTGTGTTTTATTTTTTTATTATTTTCTTTTATGCTTTTAGGTGTGTTTTGTTTTGCAGGTTTGCAGAAATTCTACCTGGACAAGCTCTTCTCTCTTATCCAAGTTTTAACATTTTAAGGGAGCTTATTGCACTTGGAGAATATTTCTTAATTTTCTACCCCCTATTATTTTTGGTCCATTTGGAGATGCTTTATTGTCTTAATTTTTGGCCAATAAGGACATTGTCCAGTTTAAGTGTGGGGGAGTGGTTTGGTAATATTCTTTGTCCAAATGTTTAACAATTCCTTTGGTACTTTTTGAACTTTGAGCCATTTTTGGCGTTTCTTGAAATTTTGGGCTAATTTGCAAAAAAAAAAAAAAAAAAAGTGAAACAATTTTTGGAGCTAAATTGCAATTTTTTGCTATTATAGTATTGCTATCATTTTTCTTTTAGCATGAGAATTTGGTTTCAATTTTATTTGGTTGAGCTTGGTTTTGTGTATACTTGTATATTAACTGTGATATAGGCTAAGTCTTAAAAGTTTGGGTTAACCTTATTTATGTTTTAGTAGATGTTGTGACATTTTGTTTCTTGAGGATTAATGTTGATTTTGTGATGAAATATAAATATGGAATTTTGGTTGATTTTGGTGTTATAATTTTTTAAACAAGTCCTTATTCTGAATTTAAATAAATAGAGTGAGAGGTGAGGTTGAGAGAAAAAAATGTGTTAGAAAAAAAATAATACAAAAAGGGATGTATGTGTCCATTCTTACAAGAAAAAGAAAAGAAAAAAATAATGAAAAAGGAAGAAAAATAAAAAAGTGAGATGAGAGAAAATAAGGGAGTGAGTGAAAAAAAAAAAATGATGAGCGAAGAAAAAAACTACTTTGAAATTAAGGGGGCTAATACAGTGACTGAAGAGAAATCCCCTTACTTGAGGCTATTAAAACCAAGAAAAAATAGTGAGAATGTCCTTAGTTTGCTACTTAGATTGTAGTAGTTTGGAAATTAGAGAACTTGATTTGATTATTATTCCCAACTTATATGAATTACAATGTTTACATTCTTAACTTGAGGAATAGGGTGAAACACATTGAATGGATACGAACTTGTTTAACTCAACTTCAATGACCTTGGTGATATCTATTTTAATACATGAGTTTGCATAAAATTAGCTTGATTGAATAAGTGTTGGGCTGAATTCTTAGGTTGAAAGAAAGATAATATTTTTACTATGTTAACTATGTTCACAAAAATCTTTTGGTTAATAAGCTATTTGTTTGGCCTATTTAATTCTTGTTTACTTAAGGATAAACAAAGGCTTAAATGTGGGAAAATGTGATAGGGTCTAAATGTACCTATATTTTCCTAGCTATTTAAGGTAATTTTGTGATATTTTTGATTCAATAGCTAGTCAATTCCCTTACAATTTGATCTTTTATCTGTGAAAAGGTTTTCTTAGATTTTTTATTTTATTTTTGCAAAAATTAAAGAATTTGGAGCTTAATTGTGCGATTTTAGACCTGACCCGGCACTATTCAAGGAGACTGAATTGGCCCTGGCTAAGTTCTGAAAAAAAATAGGGCAAAACAAAATAGAGCAATTTCAGAGTCAGAGTAAGGCCGGCTCACCTACTCCAACCGCCCCCGGCCCCTGCTTGATATTTTACAGTGGCGATGGATAATCCTTTTTGTATCAGAATTTGGAAGTTGCGATGCAGATCTTTTGGGAATTGATTTGGGAACGAATTAGGACTCATGTATACACTTTTTAGCAATATAAACTTTTATAAATGCAAGAGAATAACAATCCATAAGCCAGTTTTCACCTTTGGGACTTGTAAAACCCATAGGAAACTCCTAGAGAAATACCAATATTTAGTAGGATCAAGGAGACTCTTAGAGGAGGAAAGGATTTTGATCAAGAAGGTTTCAAGGGAGAAGAAAATGCTTACTTGTCTATGAGTGAATTCTTTTTCTCTTCTTTTGTAATTTATTAGCAATTTGAGTTTTAATTGTATTTAGAAGATATCTTTAGATTCATAATTTTGTATTGATTTTAACTATTTGATCAATTGATTATTATTCTTGGTATTTAGTTACTTAATTTATTTGGTGAATTGATTAATTGTTTCTTCCTTCTAACTAACTTGGGAAAGAAGATTAAAAGATGGTTCAATTTAATTAATTCTATATTTGTTTTCTTGGCTAATTTGGAAAACGAGATTAAGAATTAAACTTGAGTAATCAAAGGTTGATTAATGTCACCCAAAGCATAGGGATATTGATTGATTTCATACTTTAATATCACCTAGAGAATATGAGTATTTTTTTAAGGAATTGTTCTTTATGTATCTTTTTGGCTATTTTAGTGAGATTGGGAAATCTATTAAATTGGCTAGAACGATAGTGAATCTATGACTTGGGAAAGAAGTGGAATATATTTTATTCTTTTATGGTGGCAAGATGGTAATTAATTGTGATAATTGATAATTAATTATTATCATGTTTTCATGGTTTTTTTTCTACTTACATTTTTTTCTTCTTATTCTTACTCCTTAATTATCCTTATGATGTTTCTTATGTGAACTTGTTTTATTTTCTAGTGTATTAGGTTAGTAGGTTATTTACTTCTTTTTCTTTATTTTATGAGCTAAAGAATAAAGAATTGGATAAAGTAACGTGGGAGCCTATGGTCCTGTGGATTCTATGTTAGGATTGTGCCCTAGAAGCAATTATTTATACAATGTATTTTGTACATTAAATTAATAAAAGACTTTTTTTTTTAATCTTTCAGTTTCTTTATTCCATATGTTTATGTATATAAAAACTGTTAGATAAAGTCGAAAATCATGATAGAGATAGTGATGTGAGGTTCCTACTACACTAAAATGTTTTTGTTCTTAAATTATACCTAGTCATAATATTAATGAGATAGGACATTATTAATACGTTAATATTAGAACGTGTTATACTTCTTAATTTGATCAAGCGGTGGTTCTCACATGCATGAGTATTGTGATACTTAAAGTTAATATTGGATGCTTGTTACTTGAACAAGTACATTGAATGACTTAATTATGAGATACTCACATGAATAACTATTTAGTGCTAGTAATAGAATCTTATTACAACAAATGTGCAAGTATGTTTAGACTTGAGAACTCCAAGGTACTTTGTTTGCTAAGAGTTGTACTTTGATTCCAATAGTTGGAGTCCTTACAAGACCACTTATGGGATGGATATTGAGTACAACGTGAAGTAATTGAAAATAGTTAAGTGGGTCAATAAAGGTTCACCATACTTAATAGTAGGAGCGAACATTTCAAGGCCACTTGTACGAATCATTACTTAAGAAGTCCTTGGCCAATGCAATTATGTGTTGGAAATAGTTTCAATTGATACACATTATGCGTAATGGATTCTAGGAACAAGTAATAAAATATTCAGGCCAGAATTAATTAATATTTTCGAGGGAGTTGGCACTAATTCCATACTTTAAATAGAATGAGATATTGTTTGATGAAAGGAGTTTACTGCATTGACGTTTCGCTATTAAAAGGTTCATGTCAAGGAATTTGACTTTCTTGACTTTTGGGTGGTCATGATATATTGCTGGATACTGCTCATGATTTGCAAAATATGAATTTATTAAATAGAGAATTAATAAATTTAATCATAATTAGAATTAATAAATTAATTTTAATTATTAAAATAATTATTAATTCTAATTATGATAGCACTAATTCATATTAGCTACCAAATGACTAAAAAACCTAATAGGTCACACACACAATAGAGGAATTGGTACTCAAAATATTGTTTGATAATATTATATGGTTAATTTGTGAGAAGAAGTAATTATTATGAGCTAATTATAAAGTGTTATAATTATTTGAGATTGAATTGCGATTATTAAATCCCTATAGGTGAATTATAAATTTGTTATAATTTATAGGGCCTAATTGTAATTCTTGAAAAAAGGAAAAAAAATCGTTGTTTCCTAAAAAGAATTAAGAAACTTACGTGTTATTTTTCCTTTCTTATGGCGGTTATTTTGCGGAAACAGGAAATTAGTTTCCTATTTATAAAATAGAGAATTTTATTCTCTATATATATGAAAAATTACCGTCGTAAGAAGAAGGGATTTTTAACACGCACAAAAAGTTTTTTTTTCTTCTTCTTTTCTTTTCGAAAGAAAAGAAAATAATTTCTTCCAAATTAAATTTATCATAAGGCATTATTCTATTAGTATAGATTTTGATGGTTTTGAGTACGTTCTTCGTGTGGATCAATATTAGAGAAATTTATATCATTGAAATTTGGTGACTCGATTGAATAGACTTTTAAAGGGGATTTGTGTAGAAGAATTTTTTTTTAAAAGCTGTATTTTTGAGGTAATTAATTTTTTTCCCTTCTCATGATCTGTTTAATTACATACGAGTGATCTTTTGTGTAGATTTTGTTTTATTTTTTCGTTGCGTGTAAACTGATTTGTATGATCGAAATCCAACAGTGGTATCAGAGCCATATTATATGTGTTTTATGGATTTTATTATTATTTTGAAATTGTTTCAAAATAAATTCGATGTTATAAATGTTTTAAAATTTGAAATAGTTTCAAAATTATATTCGAGTTCATGAAAATTGTTTCATATAAAATTTTATTTTTTTAAAAATTTTGTTTTAGAGGGTTATATATATATATATATATATATATATATATATAAACACGTATTAATTGCTAAAATTGGTTTCAATAAATTATAGAAATTATTTCGTTTTAATTCACAGAAATTGTTTCTTCAGAAAAGAGAAAAAAAAAACGCTGAAATTGTTTCAGCCGAAAAAAAAAAAATGAAATTGTTTCAATCGTTTCGCTGAAATTGTTTCTACAAACCTGTTTGTTATTTAACTTGCATCCTTGGGAGGCTATTTAACTTGCATCCTTGGGAGGATGATAAACATCCTTGGGAGGCTTGTGGCTAATATGATATTTCAAAAAAAAAAAAAAAAAGTCCTTTTCCATGTTTAATTGCAAGAGTTGACCGAATCTTGAATTGATTGCAATTCAGGATTTGTTCCAATTGATTGAATTGGAAATTGTCTTGAATTGAAAGCTGAAATGTATATATATATTTTAATATGGCGGTTGTCTTCACTGATTGGAATTGTGCCTAATTTTATTTTTTTTAAAAAAAATTTGGCGCAAGGCTACGTGAAGTTTGTAGCTTCATATTAGAAAATTATTTCAATCATTGAATTAATTAAAAAAAATATTTTTTTATAGTTTCAATCTTCACGTGTTTGACCCAGATTTTCTAGTTATTTCTTCAATGATCCATTGAAATGTTTTATTCCAAAAGGGACCCCAAGGTTTTTCCAAAATTTGAGTTTAGTATTAATTAATTAAATTTCTAAAATAATGATTTTAGAATTTAATCCTTGATGCATATTTATTTATTTATTTATTTATTTTTGCTTAATGTGTTTTAAGCAAAGTATTAGCATGTTGTCTTGGTTATGGATTTAGACCAAATTAATTTGATTAATTTAGATTGTGTCATGCATTTTATCGCTTTGTTTTGAATAAATAGGGCCTGCGTGTCCTACTTTTTTCTATAATTCTCTTCTCATCTAATTCCTCTCAAATGTAACTCAATGTTTCTTCATTAGGAATTTATATAATTAGATTACATAAGTTAAATAAGATTAGAAATTATTTTATGAATCTGTAGAGATGGCAACCAAGATGAAACAAGAAGATGGTAAGACTTTCTTCTCAAAACATGCATGAACACATAGGTTTTGACTAAAATTGATTTCCTTCTTGACTCAAAGAAATTAATCTAGAAAAGTCCATAACCAAGCCATGTAATTAAGTCTATTACAATTATGTCAAAGTGTTGATATTTTGCATGCCAAACGATAAGACTATTAATTAAATAATTAAAATCTCTCAAACAATATTAAATCTAAAACCTTTCGTTAATATAGTAAGAATGAGAGTTCTTTTTCGGGATTAGGTTGTTGGGCATACTCAAACTTACTCAACATTGAGCATGTTCAAACTATAAAATATGATTCCTAATTAATATGTTGGATTTAACTAATATCTTTTTCCCGATTGGGTATACCCAATGTAACACCCCACGACTACGTACCCAAAAAGGGCGGGGATGTCGCCCCCGTCCCGTAGGACAAGGGGTCTTTAGAACGAGGTATAAAATATGAAGGCAATCTCCAAAAGGATCAACTTAGATAAATAAAGAAATATTCTTATTACATCAGGCTCAACTCGGAGCAAAACAGAATAAAATAAAATATTGTTTAGAAGTATAAGCAATAAATGTCTCCTAGAATGGATAGAGAAAATAGCAAAAGCTTCAACTATTACATGCCCCGCTGACTCAGCACAGTCTATCCCCTGAAAACATGATGTAAAATGGTGTGAGAATAAATCTCAGTAAGTCATGTGTGTGCACATGGTGTTTTAAATAGTTCATGTATGCAAAGTGTAAAACATTTGTAAAAATAATTTGGAAAGTCATAAACAATCTCTTTTCGCAAGGAGTGAGTTTTTCTCATTGTCATACTTTGTACAAAATAAATCCTCCACTCGGATAAAAATCATATCACCACACGTTGGGCTCCATGAGAACAAGTTGGCCAAGGCACCACACTTTGTGCACCTTGTCCGGACCAGATTACCACACGTTGGGCGTTCTGATCAAGGTGAGTGTACAGCTCACCGGGTGAGATACTCCTCCATCTCTACACCCAACAAAACCATCCAGGTGTCCCTGTCGGGAATATAAATAATACCTTTCAGGTATAATGCTAGCTCGGACTGGCCTGACTAACCAACACTGTTGCCTTTTCAAGCAGAGTTCATCTTCTGGAGGTAGCCTCCTGCCAGAAGACTTACGCTAGCCTTCCAAGACTAGTATTGTTAGCCTACCCTTATTGAGTTCTCAACGAACATATCCGTCAATTCCTGATTCAAAATATTTTCAAACCTTGGCTTTGTAAAACGTGGTTTTCTTTAAAAGAGATTTCTAAAAATTTAAGGAAAAGAATAGTTTTCTTGCTAAAAATCGTTAGTTTGACAAAACCGTTTAAAGAATAAATATTCACGTTTACAACCCAAGCAAACACAGTTTAACAATAGCTTTACAAAGCTTCACAACATGGACTTGCCATCACAACCTTTAACAAAACAGTTTATGAAAGGGCTTACCATCACAGTATTTAATAAAAGAGTTTATGCAAGGACTTACTTGATATGCCTCAGATAACGAGATAAAAATCACAGCTGGCTTTCCTCAATTATTCACCTGATCTAAACCATATAATATCATGATCAGGGTCTCAATTAATTCAAAAATGCTCTAATCCCATTTATTTTCATAATAATTCGCAATCTCCTATTTAATTCCAAGTAAACTATTCAATCCCCAAAGATCAAATACTACGACCACATGTTTATCTCGCTAATAAACACCATTAAACTTTACTTTCAACATCAAGGGAGGGTATTCCCTTACCTTGCAACTACCGGGTAATGAGGTCTCGATGCTCCTATGGTGATCGTCCCGAGTTCGCTTGAGAAGAAGAGAGAAGCTACCTCCTTTGCTTCACTTGTCCGAAAATCAAGGAAGAAGAGGAAATCAACCTCTATAGGGCGTGATTTAAGGGTAGAAGAAAGAGAAAAGAATCATTAGAGAAAACGGCATCAAGAGGTTGAAAGGATTTGTGCTTACCTTAAGGTGTGTTCGATTTTTGCTTGGAATAACTCTTGTGTTTTCGAAAATTTGCAGAGAGATGTTGCTGCAATTTTCGTGTAGAATGGAGAGGGTAAACGGTGGTTATGATTTAAAGTTGGAGAAGATTGGTTTAGGGTTAGATGGTGATGTTTAGATAGACTCCTAATGGCTTTAGGTTTCTTGGACAGCAAAGGCAAAATTTCCAGTTTGCGCGCGCCTCCTTGCTGCCGATTTTAGGGGAGTTTTACGGAAGGAAAAATTCTACAATTTGCTCCTCTATGCTGGACGAAACACTGTTGAAAGGAAGGGCTGAATGTGTTCAGAATTTTGGGCCAAACAAGGAAGAGTTTGGGTGAGTTTTGATGACTAAAAAATCCTGTGCAAGTGCTGTGAAAATTCTGTGCAAGTGTAGCAAGTTTTGGACTGGTTTGGCTGCTATAATTCTACCGAAATTTCCAGAGGAAAATTGAGGGTTTTGGGCACTGAAAATAGCTTGTTCAGCTGGGGTTTTTCAGTGAATGATGTGTGCAGAATTTCGGTTGAAGTAGGAACATAAGGCTGGCCGAAAATCCTGCACAAAGCTGTCCGAATTTTCTGTGTATATGCTGGACGAATTTCAGTGTTTTTGTGTGAATAAAATTCTGATTTTGTGCAGCTAAGGTAGTTGAATTGTTAAGGAGTATTCTAGGTGGTTTGAGCTAGGATTTTCAGAGTTGGATTGTAGCTAAAGATGGCTGGAATTTCGGACAGCTTATGTAGATTCAAAGCTGCCGAAATTCAGCTAGGAAAAGGAAGAAATCCTAGTTGAATTTGGATTGAAATAAAATCTGGTGTTATCAAGGATTTGGATAGGATTTCCTCTAGTCCTAGAAGAGTTTGGATTAAGCTACAAGTCCTCCAAGAAGTGGCGGCACTTGCTGGAATTTTTTTTCCAGATTTTTAGCTAACATTCTAGGATTAAAATCAACAAGATTTCCTACTAGGAAAAGGATTCATTAATTCCACCTATCCATGGCAACATCTATCTAACTAAAATCAAGCTAATATTTTAATTACTAGCTAGGGTTTTTTCGAAAATCCTAAGGAACACAAGCTGAAAATTAAAGGTGAACTTTATTCACATCAAAGTCCTTGAATTTAGGAAATAAATATAGAAACTTATTTCCTTGGAGTAAAAATACTAAAATTTCTCTAGGATAGCTAGATTCTTTTTCGGCCAAGACAAGAAATGGTCTAAAGAAAAGAATTTTAAGAAGAGAAACTAACTTCACAAAAGGTAGGATTCGAACTCGGGTCACCAAAGGAAATCACCAACCTCCCCGCTATTCCAAAACAACTCCAATGCTAATTTTTCCACAAGAAGTTCTTACCACCCCAATACTCATCCTTCCAAGTCTTCGACCAAACCTCCCTTAAACAAGTCTTTAACAACACAACTATTTCACATCAATTAATTCAAATGCAAGAGCAACTGAAAAATTCACATGCATCATGCAAATAAAATTATTCTA
>JANUWF010003113.1:0-46356 GCA_026120185.1 Voacanga thouarsii
CCATTAGATTTGTTTAAATTGCTAGGCAAAGTGTTATGACCGTGTTTTAATATAATCGGATTTATTTTGGCATGCAATCCAACAATTGTCTACAAAAAGACTGAAAACCTGAGGCATTTACAAAGATAGGAACATTCAATTAATGATCCGACCGTTAAATTTGTTTAATTTACTACAAAAAGTTTTAGGAACCAGTTTGAAGTTAATCGGATATATTACGGCATGCAATCCAACAAATGTCTACAAAAAGACTTAAAACCTAAGGAATTTTCGAGGATAGGCACTTTCAATTAATGATCCGGTCGTTAGATTTATTTAAATAGCAACGAAAAGTGTCATGAGCAAGTATGAATATGATCAGAAATATTTTGGTAAGCAATCGGCCAAATGTCTACTAAAAGACCGAAAACATAAGGCATTTACAACTATAGGCACTTTCAATTATTGATCGGACCGTTAGATTTATTTAAATTGCAAGGAAAAGTGTTATGATCAAATTTCAAGATAATCAAATATATTTTGGCATGTTTTCCAACAAATATCAATAAAAATACCAAAACCAAAGGCATTTACAATTATTGGCACTTTCAATTAATGATCTGACCGTTAGATTTGTTTAAATTTCTAAGAAAAGTGTAATGGCCAAAGTTGAAGATAATCAGATATATTTTGGTATGCAATCCAACAAATATCAACAAAAATTACGAAAACTTGGGGCATTTACAAAGATAGGCACTTTCAATTATTGGTCTGACCGTTACATTTGTTTAAATTGCTAATAAAAGTGTTCGGATATATTCTGACATGCAATCCAACAAAAATTAACAAAAATACCGAAAACCTAAGGCATTTACAAAGATATGATCTTTCAATTAATGATCCGACCGTTATATTTGTTTTTATATTTCTAAGAAAAGTGTTATGATCAAATTTGAAGATAATCGGATATATTTTGGCATGCAATGCAACAAATGTCTACAAAATGACCGAAAATCTAAGGCATTTACAAAGATAGGAACCTTGAATTAATGATCGGACCATTCTATTTGTTTAAATTGTTAGGAAAAGTGCTATGACCGAATTTAAAGATAATCGGATATATTTTGGCATGCAACGCATCAGATGTCCACAAAATGACCGAAAACCTAATGTATTTACAAAGAAAGGAACTTTGAATTAATGATCCGACCGTTAGATTTGTTTAAATTGCTTATAAAAGTGTTTTGACCAAATTTGAAGATAATCAGATACGTTTTGGCATTCAATCCAACATATATCAACAAAAATATCTAAAACCTAAGGCATTTACAAATATTGGCACTTTCAATTAATGATCCGACCGTTAGACTTATTTAAATTTCTAAGAAAAGTGTTATGACCAAGTTTGTATATAATCGGATATATTTTGGCATTCAATCTACGGAATGTCAACAAAAAGACCGAAAACCTAAGGCATTTACAAATATAAGCACTTTCAATTAATGATCCGCCGTTAGATTTATTTAAATTGCGATGAAAAGTGTACTAACAAGTTAGAATATAATCGGTTATATTTTGGCTTGCAATCCACGAAATGTCTACAAAAAAACTGAAAACCTAAGGCATTTACAAAGATAGGAACTTTCAATTAATGATCCGACCGTTAGATTTGTTTAAATTGCTCTGAAAAGTGTTATGACCCAATTTGAATATAATCGGAAATGTTTTGGCATGCAATCTAACAAATGTCTACAAAAAGACCGAAAACCTAAGGCATTTATAAAGATAGGCACTTTCAATTAATGATTCGACCGTTAGACTTATTTAAATTGATAAGAAAAGTGTTATGACCATGTTTTAATATAAATCGGATATATTTTGACATGCAATCCAACAATTGTCTACAAAAAGACTGAAAACCTGAGGCATTTACAAAGATAGGAACATTCAATTAATGATCCGACCGTTAGATTTGTTTAAATTGCTTATAAAAGTGTTTTGACCAAATTTGAAGATAATCAGATACGTTTTGGCATTCAATCCAACATATATCAACAAAAATATCTAAAACCTAAGGCATTTACAAATATAGGCACTTTCAATTAATGATCCGACCGTTAGACTTATTTAAATTTCTAAGAAAAGTGTTATGACCAAGTTTGTATATAATCGGATATATTTTGGCATGCAATCCACCGAATGTCTACAAAAAGACCGAAACCTAATGCATTTACAAAGATAAGCACTTTGAATTAATGATCTGACCGTTAGATTTATTTAAATTGTCATGAAAAGTGTTACGATCGAGTTTGAATATAATCGGATATATTTTGGCTTGCGATCCACTAAATGTCTACAAAAAAACTGAAAACCTAAGGCATTTACAAAGATAGGAACTTTTAATTAATAATCCGACCATTAGATTTGTTTAAATTGCTAGGAAAAGTCTTATGACCATGTTTTAATATAATCGGATATATTTTGGCATGCAATCCAACAATTGTCTACAAAAAGACTGAAAACCTGATGCATTTACAAAGATAGGAACATTCAATTAATGATCCGACCGTTAGATTTGTTTAATTTACTACAAAAAGTCTTAGGAACCAGTTTGAAGTTAATCGGATATATTACGGCATGCAATCCAACAAATGTCTACAAAAAGACTTAAAACCTAAGGCATTTACAAGGATAGGCACTTTCAATTAATGATCCGGTCGTTTGATTTATTTAAATTGCAACGAAAAGTGTCATGAGCAAGTATGAATATGATCAGAAATATTTTGGTAAGCAATCGACCAAATGTCTACTAAAAGACCGAAAACATAAGGCATTTACAACGATTGGCACTTTAAATTATTGATCGGACCGTTAGATTTATTTAAATTGCAAGCAAAAGTTTTATGATCAAATTTCAAGATAATCAGATATATTTTGGTATGTATTCCAACAAATATCAACAAAAATACCAAAACCAAAGGCATTTACAATTATTGGCACTTTCAATTAATGATCTGACCGTTAGATTTGTTTAAATTTCTAAGAAAAGTGTAATGGCCAAAGTTGAAGATAATCAGATATATTTTGGTATGCAATCCAACAAATATCAACAAAAATAACGAAAACCTGGGGCATTTACAAAGATAGGCACTTTCAATTAATAGTCTGACCGTTACATTTGTTTAAATTGCTAATAAAAGTGTTATGACCAAATTTGAAGATAATCGAATATATTTTGGCATGCAATCCAACAAATATCAACAAAAATACCGAAAACCTAATGCATTTACAAATACAAGCACTTTCAATTAGTGATTCGACCGTTAGATTTGTTTAAATTCCTAATAAAAGTGTTATAACCAAATTTGAAGATAATCGGATATATTCTGGCATGCAATCCAACAAATATTAACAAAAATACCGAAAACCTAAGGCATTTACAAAGATATGATCTTTCAATTAATGATCCGACCGTTATATTTGTTTATATTTCTAAGAAAAGTGTTATGATCAAATTTGATGATAATCGGATATATATTTTGGCATGCAACGCATCAAATGTCCACAAAATGACCGAAAACCAAATGTATTTAAAAAGATATGAACTTTAAATTAATGATCCGACCGTTAGATTTGTTTAAATTGCTTATAAAAGTGTTTTGACCAAATTTGAAGATAATCAGATACGTTTTGGCATTCAATCCAACATATATCAACAAAAATATCTAAAACCTAAGGCATTTACAAATATAGGCACTTTCAATTAATGATCCGACCGTTAGACTTATTTAAATTGCTAAGAAAAGTGTTATGACCAAGTTTGTATATAATCGGATATATTTTGGCATGCAATCCACTGAATGTCTATAAAAAGACCGAAAACCTAAGGCATTTACAAAAATAAGCACTTTCAATTAATGATCCGACCGTTAGATTTATTTAAAATGCTATGAAAAGTGTACTAACAAGTTAGAATATAATCGGATATATTTCGGCATGTAATTCACGATATGTCTACAAAAAAACTGAAAACCAAATGCATTTACAAAGATAGGAACTTTAAATTAATGATCCGACCATTAGATATGTTTAAACTGCTAGGAAAAGTGTTCTGACAATGTTTTAATATAATCGGATATATTGTGGCATGCAATCCAGCAATTGTCTACAAAAAGACTGAAAACCTGAGGTATTTAAAAAGATAGAAACTTTCAACTAATGATCCGACCGTTAGATTTGTTTAAATTGATCTGAAAAGTGTTATGACACAATTTGAATATAATCGGATATATTTTGGCATGCAATCTAACAAATGTCTACAAAAAGACCGAAAATCTTAGGCATTTACAAAGATAGACACTTTCAATTATTGATTCGACCGTTAGACTTATTTAAATTGCTAAGAAAAGTGTTATGACCAAGTTTGAATATAATCGGGTATATTTTGGCATGTAATCCACCGAATGTCTGCAAAAAGACCGAAAACCTAAGACATTTACAAAGATAGGAACTTTCAATTAATAATCCGACCATTAGATTTGTTTAAATTGCTATGAAAAGTGTTACGACCGTGTTTTAATATAATCGGATATATTTTGGCATGCAATCCAACAATTGTCTACAAAAAGACTGAAAACCTAAGGCATTTAGAAAGATATGAACATTCAATTAACGATCCGACCGTTAAATTTGTTTAATTTACTACAAAAAGTTTTAGGAACCAGTTTGAAGTTAATCGGATATATTACGGCATGCAATCCAACAAATGTCTACAAAAAGACTTAAAACCTAAGGAATTTTCAAGGATAGGCACTTTCAATTAATGATCCGGTCGTTAGATTTATTTAAATAGCAACGAAAAGTGTCATGAGCAAGTATGAATATGATCAGAAATATTTTGGTAAGCAATCGGCCAAATGTCTACTAAAAGACCGAAAACATAAGGCATTTACAACTATAGACACTTTCAATTATTGATCGGACCGTTAGATTTGTTTAAATTTCTAAAAAAAAGTGTAATGACCAAATTTGAAGATAATCAGATATATTTTGGTATGCAATCCAATAAATATCAACAAAAATTACGAAAACCTGGGGCATTTACAAAGATAGGCACTTTCAATTATTGGTCTGACCGTTACATTTGTTTGAATTGCAAATAAAAGTGTTATGACCAAATTTGAAGATAACCGAATATATTTTGGCATGCAATCCAACAAATATCAACAAAAATACCGAAAACCTAATGCATTTACAAATACAAGCACTTTCAATTAGTGATTCGACCGTTAGCTTTGTTTAAATTCCTAATAAAAGTGTTATAACAAAATTTGAAGATAATCGGATATATTCTGGCATACAATCCAACAAAAATTATAAAAAAATACCGAAAACCTAAGGCATTTACAAAGATATGATCTTTCAATTAATGATCCGACCGTTATATTTGTTTTTATATTTCTATGAAAAGTGTTATGATCAAATTTGAAGATAATCGGATATATTTTGGCATGCAATGCAACAAATGTCTACAAAATGACCGAAAATCTAAGACATTTACAAAGATAGGAACCTTGAATTAATGATCGGACCATTCTGTTTGTTTAAATTGTTAGGAAAAGTGCTATGACCGAATTTAAAGATAATCGGATATATTTTGGCTTGCAACGCATCAAATGTCCACAAAATGACCGAAAACCTAATGTATTTACAAAGATAGGAACTTTGAATTAGTGATCCGACCGTTAGATTTGTTTAAATTGCTTATAAAAGTGTTTTGACCAAATTTGAAGAGAATCAGATACGTTTTGGCATTCAATCCAACATATATCAACAAAAATATCTAAAACCTAAGGCATTTACAAATATAGGCACTTTCAATTAATGATCCGACCGTTAGACTTATTTAAATTGCTAAGAAAAGTGTTATGACCAAGTTTGTATATAATCGGATATATTTTGGCATGCAATCCACTGAATGTCTACAAAAAGACCGAAAACCTAAGGCATTTACAAAAATAAGCACTTTCATTTAATGATCCGACCGTTAGATTTATTTAAATTGCTATGAAAAGTGTACTAACAAGTTAGAATATAATCGGATATGTTTTGGCATGCAATTAACGGTATGTCTACAAAAAAACTGAAAACCAAAGGCATTTACAAAGATAGGAACTTTAAATTAATGATCCGACCATTAGATTTGTTTAAACTGCTAGGAAAAGTGTTCTGACAATGTTTTAATATAATCGGATATATTTTGGCATGCAATCCAACAATTGTCCACAAAAAGACTGAAAATCTGAGGTATTTAAAAAGATAGGAACTTTCAACTAATGATCCGACCGTTAGATTTGTTTAAATTGCTCTGAAAAGTGTTATGACCCAATTTGAATATAATCGGATATATTTTGGCATGCAATCGAACAAATGTCAACGAAAAGACCGAAAACCTTAGGCATTTACAAAGATAGGCACTTTCAATTAATGATCCGACCGTTAGATATGTTTAAATTGCTCTGAAAAGTGTTATGACCCAATTTGAATATAATCGGATATATTTTGGCATGTAATCCAACAAATGTATACAAAAAGACCGAAAACCTTAGGCATTTACAAAGATAGACACTTTCAATTAATGATTCGACCGTTAGACTTATTTAAATTGCTAAGAAAAGTGTTATGACCAAGTTTGAATATAATCGGGTATATTTTAGCATGCAATCCACCGAATGTCTACAAAAAGACCGAAAACCTAAGGCATTTACAAAGATAGGAACTTTCAATTAATAATCCGACCATTAGATTTGTTTAAATTGCTAGGAAAAGTGTTATGACCATGTTTTAATATAATCGGATATATTACGGCATGCAATCCAACAAATGTCTACAAAAAGACTGAAAACCTGAGGAATTTACAAAGATAGGAACATGCAATTAATGATCCGACCGTTAAATTTGTTTAATTTACTACAAAATGTCTTAGGAACCAGTTTGAAGTTAATCGGATATATTACGGAATGCAATCCAACAATTGACTACAAAAAGTCTGAAAACCTGAGGTATTTAAAAAGATAGGAACTTTCAATTAATGATCCGACCGTTAAATTTGTTTAAATTGCTCTGAAAAGTGTTATGACCCAATTTGAATATAATCGGATATATTTTGGCATGCAATCCAACAATTGTCTACAAAAAGACTGAAAACCTGAGGCATTTACAAAGATAGGAACATGCAATTAATGATCCGACCGTTAAATTTGTTTAATTTACTACAAAAAGTCGTAGGAACCAGTTTGAAGTTAATCGGATATATTACGGCATGCAATCCAACAACTGTCTACAAAAAGACTGAAAACCTGAGGTATTTAAAAAGATAGGAACTTTCAATTAATGATCCGACCGTTAAATTTGTTTAAATTGCTCTGAAAAGTGTTATGACCCAATTTGAATATAATCGGATATATTTCGGCATGCAATCCAACAAATGTCTACAAAAAGACCGAAAACCTTAGGCATTTACAAAGATAGGCACTTTCAATTAATGATCCGACCGTTAGACTTATTTAAATTGCTAAGAAAAGTGTTATGACCAAGTTTGAATATAATCGGGTATATTTTGGCATGCAATCTTCCGAATGTCTACAAAATGACCGAAAACCTAAGGCATTTACAAAGATAGGAACTTTCAATTAATGATCAGACCGTTAGATTTATTTAAATTGCTACGAAAAGTGTTACGATCGAGTTGAATATAATCGGATATATTTTGGCAAGCGATCCACTAAATGTCTACAAAAATACCGGATACCTAAGGCATTTACAAAGATAGGAACTTTCAATTAATAATCCGACCATTAGATTTGTTTAAATTGCTAGGAAAAGTGTTATGACCATGTTTTAATATAATCGGATATATTCTGGCATGCAATCCAACAAATATTAACAAAAAGACTGAAAACCTGAGGCATTTACAAAGATAGGAACATTCAATTAATGATCCGACCGTTATATTTGTTTAAATTGCTTATAAAAGTGTTTTGACCAAATTTGAAGATAATCAGATACGTTTTGGCATTCAATCCAACAAATGTCTACAAAAAGACTTAAAACCTAAGGCATTTACAAATATAGGCACTTTCAATTAATAGTCCGACCGTTAGACATATTTAAATTGCTAAGAAAAGTGTTATGACCAAGTTTGTATATAATCAGTTATATTTTGGCATGCAATCCACCGAATGTCTACAAAAAGTGTTCTGACAAAGTTTTAATATATTCGGATATATTTTGACATGCAATCCAACAATTGTCTACAAAAAGACTGAAAACCTGAGGTATTTAAAAAGATATGAACTTTCAACTAATGATCCGACCGTTAGGTTTGTTTAAATTGCTCTGAAAAGTGTTATGACCCAATTTGAATATAATCGGATATATTTTGGCATGCAATCCAACAAATGTCTACAAAAAGACCGAAAACCTTAGGCATTCACAAAGATAGGCACTTTCAAATAATGATTCGACCGTTAGACTTATTTAAATTGCTAAGAAAAGTGATATGACCTAATTTGAATATAATCGGGTATATTTTGGCATGTAATCCACCGAATGTCTACAAAAAGACCGAAAACCTAAGGCATTTACAAAGATTCGCACTTTCAATTAAGGATCTGACCGTTAGATTTATTTAAATTGCTATGAAAAGTGTTACGATCGAGTTTGAATATAATCGGATATATTTTGGCATGCGATCCACAAAATGTCTACAAAAATACCGAAATCCTAAGGCATTTACAAAGATAGGAACTTTCAATTAATAATCCGACCATTACATTTGTTTAAATTGCTAGGAAAAGTGTTATGACCAAGTTTTAATATAAACGGATATATTTTGGCATGCAATCCAACAATTGTCTACAAAAAGGCTGAAAACCTGAGGCATTTACAAAGATAGGAACATTCAATTAATGATCCGACCGTTAGATTTGTTTAATTTACTACAAAAAGTCTTAGGAACCAGTTTGAAGTTAATCGGATATATTACGGCATGCAATCCAACAAATGTATACAAAAAGACTTAAAACCTAAGGAATTTTCAAGGATAGGCACTTTCAATTAATGATCCGGCCATTAGATTTATTTAAATTTCTACAAAACGTGTCATGAGCAAGTATGAATATGATCAGAATTATTTCGGTAAGCAATGGACCAAATGTCTACTAAAAGACCGAAAACATAAGGCATTTACAACGATAGGCACTTTCAATTATTGATCGGACCGTTAGATTTATTTAAATTGCTAGGAAAAGTGTTATGATCAAATTTGAAAATAATCCGATATATTTTGGCATGTATTCCAAGAAATATCAACAAAAATACCAAAAACCTAAGGCATTTACAATGATCGGCACTTTCAATTAATGAACTGACCGTTAGATTTGTTTAAATTTTTAAGAAAAGTGTAATGACCAAAGTTGAAGATAATCAGATATATTTTGGCATGCAATCCAACAAATATCAACAAAAATAACGAAAACCTGAGTCATTCACAAAGATAGGCACTTTCAATTAATGATCTGACCGTTACATTTGTTTAAATTGCTAATAAATGTGTTATGACCAAATTTGAAGATAATCGAATATATTTTGGCATGCAATCCAACAAATATCAACAAAAATACCGAAAACCTAATGTATTTACAAATACAAGCACTTTCAATTAGTGATTCGACTGTTAGATTTGTTTAAATTCCTAATAAAAGTGTTATAACCAAATTTGAAGATAATCGAATATATTCTGGCATGCAATCCAACAAATATTAACAAAATATAGAAAACCTAAGGCATTTACAAAGATAGGACCATTCAATTAATGATTCGACCGTTATATTTGTTTATATTTTTAGGAAAAGTGTTATGACGAAATTTGAAGATAATCGGATATATTTTGGCATGCAATGTAACAAATGTCTACAAAATGATCGAAAACCTAAGGTATTTACAAAGATAGGAACCTTGAATTAATGATCGGTCCATTATATTTATTTAAATTGTTAGGAAAAGTGTTATGACCAAATTTTAAGATAATCAGATATATTTTGGCATGTATTCCAACAAATATCAACAAAAATAACGAAAACCTAAGGTACATACAAGGATACGCACATTCAATTAATGATCTGATTTTTAGATTTGTTTAAATTTTCATGAAAAGTGTAATGACCAATTTTGAAAATAATCAGATATATTTTGGCATGCAATCCAACAAATATCAACAAAAATAACGAAAACCTGAGGCATTTACAAAGATAGGCACTTTCAATTAATGATCCGACCGTTACATTTGTTTAAATTGCTAATAAAAGTGTTATGACCAAATTTGAAGATAATCGAATATATTTTGGCATGCAATCCAACAAATATCAACAAAAATATACCGAAAATCTAATGTATTTACAAATACAAGCACTTTCAATTAGTGATTCGACTGTTAGATTTGTTTAAATTCCTAATAAAAGTGTTATAACCAAATTTGAAGATAATCGAATATATTCTGGCATGCAATCCTACAAATATTAACAAAATATAGAAAACCTAAAGCATTTACAAAGATAGGACCTTTCAATTAATGATTCGACCGTTATATTTGTTTATATTTCTAGGACAAGTGTTATGACGAAATTTGAAGATAATCGGATATATCTTGGCATGCAATGTAACAAATGTCTACAAAATGACCGAAAACCTAAGGCATTTTCAAAGATATGAACCTTGAATTAATGATCGGACCATTCTATTTGTTTAAATTGATAGGAAAAGTGCTATGACCAAATTTGAAGATAATCAGATATATTTAGGCATGCAACGCATCTAATGTCCACAAAATGACCGAAAACCTAATGCATTTACAATGATAGGAACTTTGAATTAATGATCCGACCGTTAGATTTGTTTAAATTGCTTATAAAAGTGTT
This sequence comes from Voacanga thouarsii, assembly GCA_026120185.1. Taxonomy (NCBI): domain Eukaryota; kingdom Viridiplantae; phylum Streptophyta; class Magnoliopsida; order Gentianales; family Apocynaceae; genus Voacanga; species Voacanga thouarsii. Next base: position 10,956 of record JANUWF010003113.1, read on the forward strand.
TTGACCAAATTTGAAGATAATCAGATATGTTTTGGCATGCAATCCAACAAATTTCAACAAACATATCTAAAACCTAAGGCATTTACAAATATATGCACTTTCAATTAATAATTCGACCGTTAAACATATTTAAATTGCTAAGAAAGTGTTATGACAAAGTTTGTATATAATCGGATATATTTTGGCATTCAATCCACGGAATGTCTACAAAAAGACCGAAAACCTAAGGCATTTACAAATATAAGCACTTTCAATTAATGATCCGACCGTTAGATTTATTTAAATTACGATGAAAAGTGTACTAACAAGTTAGAATATAATCGGTTATATTTTGGCATGCAATCCACGAAATGTCTACAAAAAAACTGAAAACCTAAGGCATTTATAAAGATAGGAACTTTCAATTAATGATTCGACCGTTAGATTTGTTTAAACTGCTCTGAAAAGTGTTATGACCCAATTTGAATATAATCGGATATATTTTGGCATGCAATCTAACAAATGTCTACAAAAAGACCGAAAACCAAAGGCATTTACAAAGATAGACACTTTCAATTAATGATTCGGCCGTTAGACTTATTTAAATTGCTAAGAAAAGTGTTATGACCAAGTTTTAATATAATCGGTTATATTTTGGCATGCAATCCACCGAATGTTTACAAAAAGAACGAAAACCTAAGGCATTTACAAAGATAAGCACTTTCAATTAATGATCTGACCGTTAGATTTATTTAAATTGCTATGAAAAGTGCTACGACCGAGTTTGAATATAATCGGATATATTTTGGCTTGCGATCCACTAAATTTCCACAAAATGACCGAAAACCTAATGTATATACAAAGATAGGAACTTTGAATTAATGATTCGACCGATAGATTTGTATAAATTGCTTATAAAAGTGTTTTGACCAAATTTGAAGATAATCAGATATGCCTTGGTATGCAATCCAACAAATATCAACAAAAATATCTAAAACCTAAGGCATTTACAAATATAGGCACTTTCAATTAATGATTCGACCGTTAGACATATTTAAATTGGTAATAAAAGTGTTATGACCAAGTTTGTATATAATCGGATATATTTTGGCATGCAATCCACGGAATGTCTATAAAACGACCGAAAACCTAAGGCATTTACAAATATAAGCACTTTCAATTAATGATTCAACCGTTAGATTTATTTAAATTGCGATGAAAATGTACTAGCAAGTTAGAATATAATCGGTTATATTTTGGCATGCAATCCACGAATTGTCTACAAAAAAACTGAAAACCTAAGGCATTTACAAAGATAGGAACTTTCAATTAATGATCCGACCGTTAGATTTGTTTAAATTGCTCTGAAAAGTGTTATGACCCAATTTGAATATAATCGGATATATTTTGGCATGCAATCTAACAAATGTCTACAAAAAGACCGAAAACCTAAGGCATTTACAAAGATAGGCACTTTCAATTAATGATTCGACCGTTAGACTTATTTAAATTGCTAAGAAAAGTGTTATGACCAAGTTTGAATATAATCGGGTATATTTTGGCATGCAATCCACCGAATGTCTACAAAAAGACCGAAAACCTAAGGCTTTTACAAAGATAAGCACTTTCAATTAATGATCTGACCGTTAGATTTATTTAAATTGCTTTGAAAAGTGTTACGATCGAGTTTGAATATAATCGGATATATTTTGGCATGCAATCCACTAAATGTATACAAAAAGACCGAAAACCTAAGGCATTTACAAAGATCGGAACTTTCAATTAATGATCTGACCATTAGATTTGTTTAAATTTCTAGGAAAAGTGTTATGACCATGTTTTAATATAATCAGATATATTTTGGCATGTAATCCAACAATTGTCTAAAAAAAGACTGAAAACCTGAGGCATTTACAAAGATAGGAACATTCAATTAATGATCCGACCGTTAGATTTGTTTAATTTACTACAAAAAGTCTTAGGAACCAGTTTGAAGTTAATCGGATATATTTCGGCATGCAATCCAACAAATGTCTACAAAAAGACTTAAAACCTAAGGTATTTACAAGGATAGACACTTTAAATTAACAATCCGGCAGTTAGATTTATTTAAATTGCTAGGAAAAGTGTCATGAGCATGTTTGAATATGATCATATATATTTTGGCAAGCAATCGACCAAATGTCTACTGAAAGACCGAAAACATAAGGCATTTACAACGATAGACACTTTCAATTATTGATCGGACCGTTAGATTTATTTAAATTGTTAGAAAAAGTGTTATGACCAAATTTTAAGATAATCATATATATTTTGGCATGTTTTCCAACAAATATCAACGAAAATACGAAAACCTAAGGCATTTACAATGATCGGCACTTTCAATTAATGATCTGACCGTTAGATTTGTTTAAATTTCTATGAAATGTGTAATGACCAAAGTTGAAGATAATCAGATATATTTTGGCATGCAATCCAACAAATATCAACAAAAATAACGAAAACCTGAGGCATTTACAAAGATAGGCACTTTTAATTAATGATCCGACCGTTACATTTGTTTAAATTGCTAATAAAAGTGTTATGACCAAATTTGAAGATAATCGAATATATTTTGGCATGCAATCCAACAAATATCAACAAAAATACCGAAAACCTAATGTATTTACAAATACAAGCACTTTCAATTAGTGATTCGACCGTTAGATTTGTTTAAATTCCTAATAAAAGTATTATAACCAAATTTGAAGATAATCGGATATATTCTGGCATGCAATCCAACAAATATTAACAAAAATACAGAAAACCTAAGGCATTTACAAAGATATGATCTTTCAATTAATGATCCGACCGTTTTATTTGTTTATAATTCTAAGAAAAGTGTTACGACCAAATTTGAAGATAATCGGATATATATTTTGGCATGCAATGCAACAAATGTCTACAAAATGACCGAAAACCTAAGGCATTTACAAAGATAGGAACCTTGAATTAATGATCTGACCATTAGATTTTGTTTAAATTGATAATAAATGTGTCGTGGCCATGTTTGAATATAATCGGACATAATTTGGCATGCAATCTCCTAAATGTCTGCAAAAAGAATGAAAGCCTAAGGTATTTACATTGATAGGCACTTTCAATTAATGATCCAGCCGTTAGATTTATTTAAGTTGCTATGAAAAGTGTCATGAACAAGTTTGAATATGATCAGATATCTTTTGGTATGCATTCGACCAAATGTCTACAAAGAGACCGAAAACACAAGGCATTTACAACGATAGGCACTTTCAATTATTGATCGGTCTGTTAGATTTATTTAAATTGTTATGAAAAGTGTTATGACCAAATTTTAAGATAATCAAATATATTTTGGCATGTATTCCAACAAATATCAACAAAAATACCAAAACCTAAGGTACATACAAGGATAGGCATATTCAATTAATGATCTGTTCATTTGATTTGTTTAAATTTCCATGAAAAGTGTAATGACCAATTTTGAAGATAATCAGATATATTTTGGCATGCAATCCAACAAATATCAACAAAAATAACGAAAACCTGAGCCATTTACAAAGATAGGCACTTTCAATTAATGATCCGACCGTTACATTTGTTTAAATTGCTAATAAAAGTGTTATGACCAAATTTGAAAATAATCGAATATATTTTGGCATGCAATCCAATAAATATCAACAAAAATACCGAAAACCTAATGTATTTACAAATACAAGCACTTTCAATTAGTGATTCGACTGTTAGATTTGTTTAAATTCATAATAAAAGTGTTATAACCAAATTTGAAGATAATCGGATATATTCTAGCATGCAATCCAACAAATATTAACAAAATATAGAAAACCTAAGGCATTTACAAAGATAGAACCTTTCAATTAATGATTCGACCGTTATATTTGTTTATATTTTAGGAAAAGTGTTATGACGAAATTTGAAGATAATCGGAAATATTTTGGCATGCAATGTAACAAATGTCTACAAAATGACCGAAAACCTAAGGTATTTACAAAGATAGGAACTTTGAATTAATGATCGGACCATTCATTTGTTTAAATTGATAGGAAAAGTGCTATGACCAAATTTGAAGATAATCGGATATATTTTGGCATGCAACGCATCTAATGTCCACAAAATGACCGAAAACCAAAAGCATTTTCAAAGATAGGAACTTTGAATTAATGATCCGACCGTTAGATTTGTTTAAATTGCTTATAAAAGTGTTTTGACCAAATTTGAAGATAAACAGATATGCTTTGGCATGCAATCCAACAAATATCAACAAAAATATCTAAAACCTAAGGCATTTACAAATATAGGCACTTTCAATTAATGATTCGACCGTTAGACATATTTAAATTGCTAAGAAAAGTGTTATGACCAAGTTTGTATATAATCGGATATATTTTGGCATTCAATCCACGGAATGTCAACAAAAAGACCGAAAACCTAAGGCATTTACAAATATAAGCACTTTCAATTAATGATCCGCCGTTAGATTTATTTAAATTGCGATGAAAAGTGTACTAACAAGTTAGAATATAATCGGTTATATTTTGGCATCCAATCCATGAAATGTCTACAAAAAAACTGAAAACCTAAGGCATTTACAAAGATAGGAACTTTCAATTAATGATCCGACCGTTAGATTTGTTTAAATTGCTCTGAAAAGTGTTATGACCCAAATTGAATATAATCGGATATATTTTGGCATGCAATCTAACAAATGTCTATAAAAAGACCGAAAACCTAAGGCATTTACAAAGATAGGCACTTTTAATTAATGATTCGACCGTTAGACTTATTTAAATTGCTAAGAAAAGTGTTATGACCAAGTTTGAATATAATCGGGTATATTTTGGCATGCAATCCACCAAATGTCTTCAAAAAGACCGATACCTAATGCATTTACAAAGATAAGCACTTTGAATTAATGATCTGACCGTTAGATTTATTTAAATTGTCATGAAATGTGTTACGATCGAGTTTGAATATAATCGGATATATTTTGGCTTGCGATCCACTAAATGTCTACAAAAATACCGAAAACCTAAGACATTTACAAAGATAGGAACTTTCAATTAATAATCCGACCATTAGATTTGTTTAAATTGCTTGGAAAAGTGTTTTGACCATGTTTTAATATAATCGGATATATTTTGGCATGCAATCCAACAATTGTCTACAAAAAGACTGAAAACCTGAGGCATTTACAAAGATAGGAACATTCAATTAATGATCCGACCGTTAGATTTGTTTAATTTACTACAAAAAGTCTTAGGAACCAGTTTGAAGTTAATCGGATATATTACGACATGCAATCCAACAAATGTCTACAAAAAGACTTAAAACCTAAGGCATTTACAAGGATAGGAACTTTCAATTAATGATCCGGTCGTTAGATTTATTTAAATTGCAATGAAAAGTGTCATGAGCAAGTATGAATATGATCAGAAATATTTTGGTAAGCAATCGGCCAAATGTCTACTAAAAGACCGAAATCATAAGGCATTTACAACGATAGGCACTTTCAATTATTGATCGGACCGTTAGATTTATTTAAATTGCTAGGAAGAGTGTTATGATCAAATTTGATGATAATCAGATATATTTTGGCATGTATTCCAACAAATATCAACAAAAATACTAAAACCAAAGGCATTTACAATTATTGGCACTTTCAATTAATGATCTGACCGTTAGATTTGTTTAAATTTCTAAAAAAAGTGTAATGGCCAAAGTTGTAGATAATCAGATATATTTTGGTATGCAATCCAACAAATATCAACAAAAATAACGAAAACCTGGGGCATTTACAAAGATAGGCACTTTCAATTAATGGTCTGACCGTTACATTTGTTTAAATTGCTAATAAAAGTGTTATGACCAAATTTGAAGATAATCGAATATATTTTGGCATGCAATCCAACAAATATCAACAAAAATACCGAAAACCTAATGTATTTACAAATACAAGCACTTTCAATTAGTGATTCGACCGTTAGATTTGTTTAAATTCCTAATAAAAGTGTTATAACCAAATTTGAAGATAATCGGATATATTCTGGCATGCAATCCAACAAATATTAACAAAAATACCAAAAACCAAAGACATTTACAAAGATATGATCTTTCAATTAATGATCCGACCGTAATATTTGTTTATATTTCTAAGAAAAGTGTTATGATCAAATTTGATGATAATCGGATATATTTTGGCATGCATTGCAACAAATGTCTAGAAAATGACCGAAAACCTAAGGCATTTACAAAGATAGGAACATTGAATTAATGATCAGACCATTCCATTTATTTAAATTGTTAGGAAATGTGCTATGACCGAATTTAAAGATAATCGGATATATTTTGGCATGCAACGGATCAAATGTCCACAAAATGACCGAAAACCTAATGTATTTACAAAGATCCGACCGTTAGATTTGTTTAAATTGCTTATAAAAGTGTTTTGACCAAATTTGAAGATAATCAGATACGTTTTGGCATTCAATCCAACATATATCAACAAAAATATCTAAAACCTAAGGCATTTACAAATATATGCACTTTCAATTAATGATCTGACCGTTAGACTTATTTAAATTGCCAAGAAAAGTGTTATGACCAAGTTTGTATATAATCGGATATATTTTGGCATGCAATCCACCGAATGTCTACAAAAAGAACGAAAACCTAAGACATTTACAAAAATAAGCACTTTCAATTAATGATCCGACCGTTAGATTTATTTAAATTGCTATGAAAAGTGTACTAACAAGTTAGAATATAATCGGATATATTTTGGCATGCAATTCACGATATGTCTACAAAAAAACTGAAAACCAAAGACATTTACAAAGATAGGAACTTTAAATTAATGATCCGACCATTAGATTTGTTTAAACTGCTAGGAAAAGTGTTCTGACAATGTTTTAATATAATCGGATATATTTTGGCATGCAATCCAACAATTGTCTACAAAAAGACAGAAAACCTGAGGTATTTAAAAAGATAGGAACTTTCAACTAATGATCCGACCGTTAGGTTTGTTTAAATTGCTCTGAAAAGTGTTATGACCCAATTTGAATATAATCGGATATATTTTGGCATGCAATCCAACTAATGTCAACAAAAAGACCGAAAACCTTAGGCATTTACAAAGATAGGAACTTTCAATTAATGATCCGACCGTTAGATTTGTTTAAATTGCTCTGAAAAGTGTTATGACCCAATTTGAATATAATCGGATATATTTTGGCATGCAATCCAACAAATGTCTACAAAAAGACCGAAAACCTTAGGCATTCACAAAGATAGGCACTTTCAAATAATGATTCGACCGTTAGACTTATTTAAATTGCTAAGAAAAGTGATATGACCTAGTTTGAATATAATCGGGTATATTTTGGCGTGTAATCCACCGAATGTCTACAAAAAGACCTAAAACCTATGGCATTTTCAAAGATTCGCACTTTCAATTAATGATCTGACCGTTAGATTTATTTAAATTGCTATGAAAAGTGTTACGATCGAGTTTGAATATAATCGGATATATTTTGGCATGCGATCCACTAAATGTCAACAAAAATACCGAAAACCTAAGGCATTTACAAAGATAGGAACTTTCAATTAATAATCCGACCATTACATTTGTTTAAATTGCTAGGAAAAGTGTTATGACCAAGTTTTAATATAAACGGATATATTTTGGCATGTAATCCAACAATTGTCTAAAAAAAGACTGAAAACCTGAGGCATTTACAAAGATAGGAACATTCAATTAAAGATCTGACCGTTAGATTTGTTTAATTTACTACAAAAAGTCTTAGGAACCAGTTTGAAGTTATTCGGATATATTACGGCATGCAATCCAACAAATGTGTACAAAAAGACTTAAAACCTAAGGCATTTACAAGGATAGACACTTTCAATTAATGATCCGGCAGTTAGATTTATTTAAATTGCTATGAAAAGTGTCATGATCAAGTTTGAATATGATCATATGTATTTTGGCTAGCAATCGACCAAATGTCTACTAAAAGACCGAAAACATAAGGCATTTACAACGATAGACACTTTCAATTATTGATCGGACCGTTAGATTTATTTAAATTGTTAGAAAAAGTGTTATGACCAAATTTTAAGATAATCAGATATATTTTGGCATTCAATCCACCGAATGTCTACAAAAAGACCGAAAACCTACGGCTTTTACAAAGATAAGCACTTTCAATTAATGATCTGACCATTAGATTTATTTAAAATGCTTTGAAAAGTGTTACGATCGAGTTTGAATATAATCGGACATAATTTGGCATGCAATCCACTAAATGTCTACAAAAAGACCGAAAACCTAAGGTATTTACAAGGATAGACACTTTCAATTAATGATCCAGCCGTTAGATTTATTTAAATTCCTAATAAAAGTATTATAACCAAATTTGAAGATAATAGGATATATTCTTGCATGCAATCCAACAAATATTAACAAAAATACACAAAACCTAAGGTATTTACAAAGATATGATCTTTCAATTAATGATCCGACCGTTATAATTGTTTATATTTCTAAGAAAAGTGTTATGATCAAATTTGAAGATAATCGGATATATTTTGGCATGCAATGCAACAAATGTCTACAAAATGACCGAAAACCTAAGGTATTTACAAAGATAGGAACATTAAATTAATGATCGGACCATTCTATTTGTTTAAATTGTTAGGAAAAGTGCTATGACCGAATTTAAAGATAATCGGATATATTTTAGCATGCAACGCATCAAATGTCCACAAAATGACCGAAAACCTAATGTATTTACAAAGAAAGGAACTTTGAATTAATGATCCGACCGTTAGATTTGTTTAAATTGCTTATAAAAGTGTTTTGACCAAATTTGAAGATAATCAGATACGTTTTGGCATTCAATCCAACAAATATCAACAAAAATATCTAAAACCTAAGACATTTACAAATATAGGCACTTTCAATTAATGATCCGACCGTTAGACATATTTAAATTGCTAAGAAAAGTGTTATGACCAAGTTTGTATATAATCGGATATATTTTGGCATGCAATCCACTGAATGTCTACAAAAAGACCGAAAACCTAAGGCATTTACAAAAATAAGCACTTTCAATTAATGATCCGACCGTTAGATTTATTTAAAATGCTATGAAAAGTGTACTAACAAGTTAGAATATAATCGGATATATTTTGGCATGCAATTCACGATATGTCTACAAAAAAACTGAAAACCAAATGCATTTACAAAGATAGGAACTTTAAATTAATGATCCGACCATTAGATTTGTTTAAACTACTAGGAAAATTGTTCTGACAATGTTTTAATATAATCGGATATATTTTGGCATGCAATCCAGTAATTGTCTACAAAAAGACTGAAAACCTGAGGTATTTAAAAAGATAGAAACTTTCAACTATAGATCCGACCGTTAGATTTGTTTAAATTGCTCTGAAAAGTGTTATGACCCAATTTGAATATAATCGGATATATTTTGGCATGCAATCTAACAAATGTCAACAAAAAGACCGAAAACCTTAGGCATTTATAAAGATAGACACTTTCAATTAATGATCCGACCGTTAGATTTGTTTAAATTGCTCTGAAAAGTGTTATGACCCAATTTGAATATAATCGGATATATTTTGGCATGCAATCTAACAAATGTCAACAAAAAGACCGAAAACCTTAGGCATTTATAAAGATAGACACTTTCAATTAATGATCCGACCGTTAGATTTGTTTAAATTGCTCTGAAAAGTGTTATGACCCAATTTGAATATAATCGGATATATTTTGGCATGCAATCTAACAAATGTCTACAAAAAGTCCGAAAATCTTAGGCATTTACAAAGATAGACACTTTCAATTATTGATTCGACCGTTAGACTTATTTAAATTGCTAAGAAAAGTGTTATGACCAAGTTTGAATATAATCGGGTATATTTTGGCATGTAATCCACCGAATGTCTGCAAAAAGACCGAAAACCTAAGACATTTACAAAGATAGGAACTTTCAATTAATAATCCGACCATTAGATTTGTTTAAATTGCTAGGAAAAGTGTTATGATCGTGTTTTAATAATATCGGATATATTTTGGCATGCAATCCAACAATTGTCTACAAAAAGACTGAAAACCTAAGGCATTTACAAAGATAGGAACATTCAATTAATGATCTGACCGTTAAATTTGTTTAATTTACTACAAAAAGTTTTAGGAACCAGTTTGAAGTTAATCGGATATTATACGGCATGCAATCCAACAAATGTCTACAAAAAGACTTAAAACCTAAGGAATTTTCAAGGATAGGCACTTTCAATTAATGATCCGGTCGTTAGATTTATTTAAATAGCAACGAAAAGTGTCATGAGCAAGTATGAATATGATCAGAAATATTTTGGTAAGCAATCGGCCAAATGTCTACTAAACGACCGAAAACATAAGGCATTTACAATTATAGGCACTTTCAATTATTGATCGGAACGTTAGATTTATTTAAATTGCTAGGAAAAGTGTTATGATCAAATTTCAAGATAATTAAATATATTTTGGCATGTTTTCCAACAAATATCAACAAAAATACCAAAACTAAAGGCATTTACAATTATTGGCACTTTCAATTAATGATCTGACCGTTAGATTTGTTTAAATTTCTAAGAAAACTGTAATGGCCAAAGTTGAAGATAATCAGATATATTTTGGTATGCATTCCAACAAATATCAACAAAAATTACGAAAACCTGGGGCATTTACAAAGATAGGCACTTTCAATTATTGGTCTGACCGTTACATTTGTTTGAATTGCTAATAAAAGTGTTATGACCAAATTTGAAGATAATCGAATATATTTTGGCATGCAATCCAACAAATATCAACAAAAATACCGAAAACCTAATGAATTTACAAATACAAGCACTTTCAATTAGTGATTCGACAGTTAGATTTGTTTAAATTCCTAATAAAAGTGTTATAACCAAATTTGAAGATAATCGGATATATTCTGACATGCAATCCAACAAAAATTAACAAAAATACCGAAAACCTAAGGCATTAACAAAGAGATGATCTTTCAATTAATGATCCGACCGTTATATTTGTTTTTATATTTCTAAGAAAAGTGTTATGATCAAATTTGAAGATAATCAGATATATTTTGGCATGCAATGCAACAAATGTCTACAAAATGACCGAAAATCTAAGGCATTTACAAAGATAGGAACCTTGAATTAATGATCGGACCATTCTATTTGTTTAAATTGTTAGGAAAAGTGCTATGACCGAATTTAAAGATAATCGGACATATTTTGGCTTGCAACGCATCAAATGTCCACAAAATGACCGAAAACCTAATGTATTTACCAAGATAGGAACTTTGAATTAATGATCCGACCGTTAGATTTGTTTAAATTGCTTATAAAAGTGTTTTGACCAAATTTGAAGATAATCAGATACGTTTTGGCATTCAATCCAACATATATCAACAAAAATATCTAAAACCTAAGGCATTTACAAATATAGGCACTTTCAATTAATGATCCGACCGTTAGACTTATTTAAATTGCTAAGAAAAGTGTTATGACCAAGTTTGTATATAATCGGATATATTTTGGCATGCAATCCACTGAATGTCAACAAAAAGACCGAAAACCTAAGACATTTACAAAAATAAGCACTTTCAATTAATGATCCGACCGTTAGATTTATTTAAATTGCTATGAAAAGTATACTAACAAGTTAGAATATAATCGGATATGTTTTGACATGCAATTCACGGTATGTCTCCAAAAAAACTGAAAACCAAAAGGCATTTACAAAGATAGGAACTTTAAATTAATGATCCGACCATTAGATTTGTTTAAACTGCTAGGAAAAGTGTTCTGACAATGTTTTAATATAATCGGATATATTTTGGCATGCAATCCAACAATTGTCCACAAAAAGACTGAAAATCTGAGGTATTTAAAAAGATAGGAACTTTCAACTAATGATCCGACCGTTAGATTTGTTTAAATTGCTCTGAAAAGTGTTATGACCCAATTTGAATATAATCGGATATATTTTGGCATGCAATCCAACAAATGTCAACAAAAAGACCGAAAACCTTAGGCATTTACAAAGATAGGCACTTTCAATTAATGATCCGACCGTTAGATTTGTTTAAATTGCTCTGAAAAGTGTTATGACCCAATTTGAATATAATCGGATATATTTTGGCATGTAATCCAACAAATGTCTACAAAAAGACCGAAAACCTTAGGCATTTACAAAGATAGACACTTTCAATTAATGATTCGACCGTTAGACTTATTTAAATTGCTAAGAAAAGTGTTATGACCAAGTTTGAATATAATCGGGTATATTTTAGCATGCAATCCACCGAATGTCTACAAAAAGACCGAAAACCTAAGGCATTTACAAAGATAGGAACTTTCAATTAATAATCCGACCATTAGATTTGTTTAAATTGCTAGGAAAAGTGTTATGACCATGTTTTAATATAATCGGATATATTACGGAATGCAATCCAACAAATGTCGACAAAAAGACTGAAAACCTAAGGTATTTACAAAGATAGGAACATGCAATTAATGATCCGACCGTTAAATTTGTTTAATTTACTACAAAAAGTCTTAGGAACCAGTTTGAAGTTAATCGGATATATTACGACATGCAATCCAACAATTGTCTACAAAAAGACTGAAAACCTGAGGTATTTAAAAAGATAGGAACTTTCAATTAATGATCCGACCGTTAAATTTGTTTAAATTGCTCTGAAAAGTGTTATGACCCAATTTGAATATAATCGGATATATTTTGGCATGCAATCCAACAGTTGTCTACAAAAAGACTGAAAACCTGAGGCATTTACAAAGATAGAAACATGCAATTAATGATCCGACCGTTAAATTTGTTTAATTTACTACAAAAAGTCGTAGGAACCAGTTTGAAGTTAATCGGATATATTACGGCATGCAATCCAACAATTGTCTACAAAAAGACTGAAAACCTGAGATATTTAAAAAGATAGGAACTTTCAATTAATGATCCGACCGTTAAATTTGTTTAAATTGCTCTGAAAAGTGTTATGACCCAATTTGAATATAATCGGATATATTTTGGCATGCAATCCAACAAATGTCTACAAAAAGACCGAAAACCTTAGGCATTTACAAAGATAGACACTTTCAATTAATGATCCGACCGTTAGACTTATTTAAATTGCTAAGAAAAGTGTTATGACCAAGTTTGAATATAATCGGGTATATTTTGGCATGCAATCTTCCGAATGTCTACAAAATGACCGAAAACCTAAGGCATTTACAAAGATAGGAACTTTCAATTAATGATCAGACCGTTAGATTTATTTAAATTGCTACGAAAATTGTTACGATCGAGTTGAATATAATCGGATATATTTTGGCAAGCGATCCACTAAATGTCTACAAAAATACCGAAAACCTAAGGCATTTACAAAGATAGGAACTTTCAATTAATGATCCGACCGTTAGATTTGTTTAAATTGATTATAAAAGTGTTTTGACCAAATTTGAAGATAATCAGATACGTTTTGGCATTCAATCCAACAAATGTCTACATAAAGACTTAAAACCTAAGGCATTTACAAATATAGGCAATTTCAATTAATAATCCGACCGTTAGACATATTTAAATTGCTAAGAAAAGTGTTATGACCAAGTTTGTATATAATCAGATATATTTTGGCATGCAATCCACCGAATGTCTACAAAAAGTGTTCTGACAATGTTTTAATATATTCGGATATATTTTGGCATGCAATCCAACAATTGTCTACAAAAAGACTGAAAACCTGAGGTATTTAAAAAGATAGGAACTTTCAACTAATGATCCGACCGTTAGGTTTGTTTAAATTGCTCTGAAAAGTGTTATGACCCAATTTGAATATAATCGGATATATTTTGGCATGCAATCTAACTAATGTCAACAAAAAGACCATAAACCTTAGGCATTTACAAAGATAGGCACTTTCAATTAATGATCCGACCGTTAGATTTGTTTAAATTGCTCTGAAAAGTGTTATGACCCAATTTGAATATAATCGGATATATTTTGGCATGCAATCCAACAAATGTCTACAAAAAGACCGAAAACCTTAGGCATTCACAAAGATAAGCACTTTCAAATAATGATTCGACCGTTAGACTTATTTAAATTGCTTAGAAAAGTGATATGACCTAGTTTGAATATAATCGGGTATATTTTGGCATGTAATCCACCGAATGTCTACAAAAAGACCGAAAACCTATGGCATTTACAAAGATTCGCACTTTCAATTAATGATCTGACCGTTAGATTTATTTAAATTGCTATGAAAAGTGTTACGATCGAGTTTGAATATAATCGGATATATTTTGCCATGCGATCCACTAAATGTCAACAAAAATACCGAAAACCTAAGGCATTTACAAAGATAGGAACTTTCAATTAATAATCCGACCATTACATTTGTTTAAATTGCTAGGAAAAGTGTTATGACCAAGTTTTAATATAAACGGATATATTTTGGCATGCAATCCAACAATTGTCTACAAAAAGGCTGAAAACCTGAGGCATTTACAAAGATAGGAACATTCAATTAATGATCCGACCGTTAGATTTGTTTAATTTACTACAAAAAGTCTTAGGAACCAGTTTGAAGTTAATCGGATATATTACGGCATGCAATCCAACAAATGTCTACAAAAAGACTTAAAACCTAAGGAATTTTCAAGGATAGGCACCTTCAATTAATGATCCGGCCGTTAGATTTATTTAAATTTCTACGAAAAGTGTCATGAGCAAGTATGAATATGATCAGAATTATTTCGGTAAGCAATGGACCAAATGTCTACTAAAAGACCGAAAACATAAGGCATTTACAACGATAGGCACTTTCAATTATTGATCGGACCGTTAGATTTATTTAAATTGCTAGGAAAAGTGTTATGATCAAATTTGAAAATAATCAGATATATTTTGGCATGTATTCCAAGAAATATCAACAAAAATACCAAAAACCTAAGGCATTTACAATGATCGGCACTTTCAATTAATGAACTGACCGTTAGATTTGTTTAAATTTCTAAGAAAAGTGTAATGACCAAAGTTGAAGATAATCAGATATATTTTGGCATGCAATCCAACAAATATCAACAAAAATAACGAAAACCTGAGTCATTCACAAAGATAGGCTCTTTCAATTAATGATCTGACCGTTACATTTGTTTAAATTGCTAATAAATGTGTTATGACCAAATTTGAAGATAATCGAATATATTTTGGCATGCAATCCAACAAATATCAATAAAAATACCGAAAACCTAATGTATTTACAAAGATAGGAACCTTAAATTAATGATCGGTCCATTATATTTATTTAAATTGTTTGGAAAAGTGTTATGACCAAATTTTAAGATAATCAGATATATTTTGGCATGTATTCCAACAAATATCAACAAAAATAACGAAAACCTAAGGTACATACAAGGATAGGCATATTCAATTAATGATCTGATTTTTAGATTTGTTTAAATTTCCATGAAAAGTGTAATGACCAATTTTGAAAATAATCAGATATATTTTGGCCTGCAATCCAACAAATATCAACAAAAATAACGAAAACCTGAGGCATTTACAAAGATAGACACTTTCAATTAATGATCCGACCGTTACATTTGTTTAAATTGCTAATAAAAGTGTTATGACCAAATTTGAAGATAATCGAATATATTTTGGCATGCAATCCAACAAATATCAACAAAAATACCGAAAATCTAATGTATTTACAAATACAAACACTTTCAATTAGTGATTCGACTGTTAGATTTGTTTAAATTCCTAATAAAAGTGTTATAACCAAATTTGAAGATAATCGAATATATTCTGGCATGCAATCCAACAAATATTAACAAAATATAGAAAACCTAAAGCATTTTCAAAGATAGGACCTTTCAATTAATGATTCGACCGTTATATTTGTTTATATTTCTAGGAAAAGTGTTATGACGAAATTTAAAGATAATCGGATATATTTTGGCATGCAATGTAACAAATGTCTACAAAATGACCGAAAACCTAAGGCATTTTCAAAGATATGAACCTTGAATTAATGATCGGACCATTCTATTTGTTTAAATTGATAGGAAAAGTGCTATGACCAAATTTGAAGATAATCAGATATATTTAGGCATGCAACGCATCTAATGTCCACAAAATGACCGAAAACCTAATGCATTTACAATGATAGGAACTTTGAATTAATGATCCGACCGTTAGATTTGTTTAAATTGCTTATAAAAGTGTTTTGACCAAATTTGAAGATAATCAGATATGTTTTGGCATGCAATCCAACAAATATCAACAAAAATATCTAAAACCTAAGGCATTTACAAATATAGGCACTTTCAATTAATGATTCGACCGTTAGACATATTTAAATTGCTAAGAAAATGTTATGACTAAGTTTGTATATAATCGGATATATTTTGGCATTCAATCCACGGAATGTCTACAAAAAGACCGAAAACCTAAGGCATTTACAAATATAAGCACTTTCAATTAATGATCCGACCGTTAGATTTATTTAAATTACGATGAAAAGTGTACTAACAAGTTAGAATATAATCGGTTATATTTTGGCATGCAATCCACGAAATGTCTACAAAAACACTGAAAACCTAAGGCATTTATAAAGATAGGAACTTTCAATTAATGATTCGACCGTTAGATTTGTTTAAACTGCTCTGAAAAGTGTTATGACCCAATTTGAATATAATCGGATATATTTTGGCATGCAATCTAACAAATGTCTACAAAAAGACTGAAAACCTAAGGCATTTACAAAGATAGGCACTTTCAATTAATGATTCGACCGTTAGACTTATTTAAATTGCTAGGAAAAGTGTTATGACCAAGTTTGAATATAATCGGGTATATTTTGGCATGTAATCCACCGAATGTCTACAAAAGACCGAAAACCTGAGGCATTGACAAAGATAAGCACTTTCAATTAACGATCTGACCGTTAGATTTATTTAAATTGCTATGAAAAGTGTTACGACCGAGTTTGAATAAAATCGGATATATTTTGGCATACGATCCACTAAATGTCCACAAAATGACCGAAAACCTAATGTATTTACAAAGATAGAAGCTTTGAATTAATGATCCGACCGTTGGAATTGTTTAAATTGCTTATAAAAGTGTTTTGACCAAATTTGAAGATAATCAGATATGCTTTGGCATGCAATCCAAAAAATATCAACAAAAATATCTAAAACCTAAGGCATTTACAAATATAGGCACTTTCAATTAATGATTCGACCGTTAGACATATTTAAATTGCTAATAAAAGTGTTATGACCAAGTTTGTATATAATCGAATATATTTTGGCATGCAATCCACGGAATGTCTACAAAACGACCGAAAACCTTAGGCATTTACAAAAATAAGCACTTTCAATTAATGATCCGACCATTAGATTTATTTAAATTGCGATGAAAAGTGTACTAACAAGTTAGAATATAATCGGTTATATTTTGGCATGCAATCCATGAAATGTCTACAAAAAAACTGAAAACCTAAGGCATTTACAAAGATAGGAACTTTCAATTAATGATCCGACCGTTAGATTTGTTTAAATTGCTCTGAAAAGTGTTATGACCCAATTTGAATATAATCGGATATATTTTGGCATGCAATCTAACAAATGTCTACAAAAAGTCCGAAAACCTAAGGCATTTACAAAGATAGGCACTTTCAATTAATGATTCGACCGTTAGACTTATTTAAATTGCTAAGAAAAGTGTTATGACCAAGTTTGAATATAATCGGGTATATTTTGGCATGCAATCCACCGAATG
This sequence comes from Voacanga thouarsii, assembly GCA_026120185.1. Lineage (NCBI taxonomy): Eukaryota > Viridiplantae > Streptophyta > Magnoliopsida > Gentianales > Apocynaceae > Voacanga > Voacanga thouarsii. Next base: position 28,858 of record JANUWF010003113.1, read on the forward strand.
TCTACAAAAAGACCGAAACCTAATGCATTTACAAAGATAAGCACTTTGAATTAATGATCTGACCGTTAGATTTATTTAAATTGTCATGAAATGTGTTACGATCGAGTTTGAATATAATCGGATATATTTTGGCTTGCGATCCACTAAATGTCTACAAAAATACCGAAAACCTAAGGCATTTACAAAGATAGGAACTTTCAATTAATAATCCGACCATTAGATTTGTTTAAATTGCTAGGAAAAGTGTTTTGTCCATGTTTTAATATAATCGGATATATTTTGGCATGCAATCCAACAATTGTCTACAAAAAGATTGAAAACCTGAGGCATTTACAAAGATAGGAACATTCAATTAATGATCCGACCGTTAGATTTGTTTAACTTACTACAAAAAGTCTTAGGAACCAGTTTGAAGTTAATCGGATATATTACGGCATGAAATCCAACAAATGTCTACAAAAAGACTTAAAACCTAAGGCATTTACAAGGGTAGACACTTTCAATTAATAATCCGGCCGTTAGATTTATTTAAATTGCTACGAAAAGTGTCATGAGCAAGTATGAATATGATCAGAAATATTTTGGGAAGCAATCGACCAAATGTCTACTAAAAGACCGAAAACATAAGGCATTTACAACGATAGGCACTTTCAATTATTGATCGGGCCGTTAGATTTATTTAAATTGCTAGTAAAAGTGTTATGATCAAATTTTAAGATAATCAGATATATTTTGGCATGTATTCCAACAAATATCAACAAAATTACCAAAACCAAAGGCATTTACAATGATCGGCACTGTCAATTAATGATCTGACCGTTAGATTTGTTTAAATTTCTAAGAAAAGTGTAGTGGCCAAAGTTGTAGATAAGAAGATATATTTTGGTATGCAATCCAACAAATATCAACAAAAATACCGAATACCTGGGGCATTTACAAAGATAGGCACTTTCAATTAATGGTCTGACCGTTACATTTGTTTAAACTGCTAATTAAAGTGTTATGACCAAATTTGAAGATAATCGAATATATTTTGGCATGCAATCCAACAAATATCAATAAAAATACCGAAAACCTAATGCATTTACAAATACAAGAACTTTCAATTAGTGATTCGACCGTTAGATTTGTTTAAATTCCTAATAAAAGTGTTATAACCAAATTTGAAGATAATCGGATATATTATGGCATGCAATCCAACAAATATTAACAAAAATACCGAAAACCTAAGGCATTTACAAAGATATGATCTTTCGATTAATGATCCGACCGTTATATTTGTTTATATTTCTAAGAAAAGTGTTATGATCAAATTTGAATATAATCGGATATATTTTGGTATGCAATGCAACAAATGTCTACAAAATGACCGAAAACCTAAGGCATTTACAAAGATAGGAACCTTGAATTAATGATCGGACCATTCTATTTGTTTAAATTGTTAGGAAAAGTGCTATGACCGAATTTAAAGATAATCGGATATATTTTGGCATGCAACGCTTCAAATGTCCACAAAATGACCGAAAACCTAATGTATTTACAAAGATAGGAACTTTGAATTAATGATCCGACCGTTAGATTTGTTTAAATTGCTTATAAAAGTGTTTTGACCAAATTTGAAGATAATCAGATACGTTTTGGCATTCAATCCAACAAATATCAACAAAAATATCTTACACCTAAGGCATTTACAAATATAGGCACTTTCAATTAATGATCCGACCGTTAGACATATTTAAATTGCTAAGAAAAGTGTTATGACCAAGTTTGTATATAATCGGATATATTTTGGCATGCAATCAACCGAATGTCTACAAAAAGACCGAAAACCTAAGGCATTTACATCGATAGGCACTTTCAATTATATATCGGACCGTTAGATTTCTTTAAATTGCTAGGAAGAGTGATATGATCAAATTTGAAAATAATCTGATATATTTTGGCATGTATTCCAACACATATCAACAAAAATACCAAAACCAAAGGCATTTACAATGATCGGCACTTTCAATTAATGATCTGACCGTTAGATTTGTTTAAATTTCTAAGAAAAGTGTAATGACCAAAGTTGAAGATAATCAGATATATTATGGTATGCAATCCATCAAATATTAACATAAATACCGAAAACCTTTGGCATTTACAAAGATATGATCTTTCAATTAATGATCCGACCATTATATTTGTTTATATTTCTAAGAAAAGTGTTATGATCAAATTTGAAGATAATCGGATATATTTTGGCATGCAATACAACAAATGTCTACAAAATGACCGAAAACCTAAGGCATTTACAAAGATAGGAACTTTGAATTAATGATCCGACCGTTAGATTTGTTTAAATTGCTTATAAAAGTGTTTTGACCAAATTTGAAGATAATCAGATACGTTTTGGCATTCAATCCAACAAATATCAACAAAAATATCTAAAACCTAAGGCATTTACAAATATAGGCACTTTCAATTAATGATCCGACCGTTAGATATATTTAAATTGGTAATAAAAGTGTTATGACCAAGTTTATATATAATCGGATATATTTTGGCATGCAATCAACCGAATGTCTACAAAAAGACCGAAAACCTAAGGCATTTACAAAAATAAGCACTTTCAATTAATGATACGACCGTTAGATTTATTTAAATTGCTATGAAAAGTGTACTAACAAGTTAGAATATAATCGGATATATTTTGGCATGCAATCCACGATATGTCTACAAAAAAAATGAAAACCAAAGGCATTTACAAAGATAGGAACTTTCAATTAATGATCCGACCATTAGATTTGTTTAAACTGCTAGGAAAAGTGTTCTGACAATGTTTTAATATAATCAGATATATTTTGGCATGCAATCCACGATATGTCTACAAAAAAACTGAAAACCAAATGCATTTACAAAGATAGGAACTTTCAATTAATGATTCGACCATTAGATTTGTTTAAACTGCTAGGAAAAGTGTTCTGACAAAGTTTTAATATAATCGGATATATTTTGGCTTGCAATCCAACAAATGTCTACAAAAAGACCGAAAACCTTAGGCATTTACAAAGATAGGCACTTTCAATTAATGATTCGACCGTTAGACTTAATTAAATTGCTAAGAAAAGTGTTATGACCATGTTTGAATATAATCGGGTATATTTTGGCATGCAATCCTCCGAATGTCTACAAAAAGACCGAAACCTAAGGCATTTACATAGATAAGCACTTTGAATTAATGGTATTCTAGCTACCACAAAAAATGCAAGATGCTATGCAATGCATGACTTTTTCCCATAGTCAAAGGTGGTTTTGGGCGGGGTATTACACCCAAGCATAAAGAATATTACAGGCTAGGTTGGGGTAGCACTAAGTGCTTTAAGATTAAAAGATATTAATCACCTAACGATTCAGTAGTTACATTTGATGTAATTGGGATTGGATATCTACCATTGAACTTAAGAGTAGTTTGTTGGGTATACCCAAGGTCATTGTTAAAGAATTTGGATATCGAACCACTAGAAAAGATTCCAAATAGCTTTCCCGAGTCAATAATGAGGGCTATTGATTTGAAGAAAATAGTGGATTAAATATGCGTTAAATTAAAGACCTAATTAAATGCATTTTATGTGCATATACATTGTCTAATATCTCCTATCTTTCGTCTAAGTCATTTGCATTATGATAAAAAATTTGAAATTGCATAGCATTTTGGAAACCAATAAGCTCACCAAATCAAACTTCTTAGACTAGTATAGAAATTTGAGAATCGTTCCCAAATCGAAAAAGTTGCTCTACGTGTTAGATGCTCTAATTCCACCACTACCAGCTGATGATGCTATTGCTGAAGAGCATGAAGTCCATAAGAAGCATAAAGAGGACAGTGACACAGCATCAATGACCATTGAGCTTCAAAAACAATATGAGCATATGGATGCTCACACTATCATCTTCCATCTAAGAGAACTTTTTGATAAGCAAGCAAGAATGGAGAGGTATGAGATATCTAAGTAGTTATTCCATTCTAAGATGGTAGAAGGCACTTCGGCGGTCATTCATAGACTTAAGATGTTAGGCTTAATTGAGAAGCTTGGATCACTTAGGTTTACTATAGATCGCGAATTAAGTATAGAATTAATTCTTCAATCTTTGCCAGTTAGTTTTTAACAATTTATGAAGAACTACCAGATGAATAAAATTGAGACCACAGTACTTGAGTTGATCAATCTTCTTAAGAATGTGGAGTCTTTTATGAAGAAAGAACATAATCCAATGTTATTAGTTGATTCTTCTTCTAAAAGGAAAAATGTTTCTAAAAAGAAGAAGAAGAATCCAATTAAACCTAAAGGTGATATAAAGAAGAAGGAGAAAGTTACCAAGTCACTATTATGGGAAAATGGACCATTGGAGGTGCAACTGCAAAGGCTACTTGGAGACTATTAAAGAAAAGAAGTAGAAAGAGAAACTTGCAATCACTTTTGCTTCTACTCCTATTCCTGATATGTTTATAATTGAGATCAATATGATTTTAACAATGAGATATGGGTATTGAATACCGGATATTGATCTTATTTATGCAATAATTTGTAGGGACTAAATAACAGTAGGAAGCTGCAAAAAGGTGATGTGGACATTCGTACAACAAATGGAGCAAAAGTTGTTGCACTTGCTGTGGGACTTATCATCTACACCTGCCTTCCAGATTAATTCTAGAATTACAAAACTATTTTTATGTGCCATTTTTACTTAAAAACATTATCTCAGTTGCTTGTTTCGACTTTCTTGGATTTTATTTAAATCGTAAGAATACAAGTTGTTCTTTTTCATTAAATGATATCCATTATGGTACTGCAATTTTGATGAATGGTTTATATGTTCCATAAATGAAAAATCAAGTTCTCAATATAAATAATGAAAGGCCAAGAAAAGATAATACAAACCTATCTTACTTATGGTATTGTCGTTTAGACCACATAAATGAGAATCGCATTTCTAAGTTACATAAGTGTGGTGACTTAGACTCATTTGATTTTGAATCATATGAGACTTGTGAATCTTATTTACTAAGAAAGATGACTAAAACCTTTTTTTCTAAGAAAGGGGAAAGGGCTAAGCAATTATTGGAACTGAAACATACTGATTTATGTGGACCAATGACATTGGAAGCAAGAGGGAGTTATCAATACTTCATTACCTTTATCGATAATTATTCTCGATTTGGGTATTTGTATTTAATGAAATACAAATCTGAAGCCTTTGACAAGTTTAAAGAATTTAGAAATGAAGTAGAGAAACAACTTGGTAAGTGTATTAAAACTCTAAGATCCAATCGAAGAGAAGAATACTTAAGCCAAGAGTTTTTAAGTTATCTTAGAGATAATGAGATATTATCTCAATGGATTCCGCCACATACACCTCAGCATAATGGTATATTTGAGAGAAGGAATCAAACTTTATTAGATATTTTTTGATCCATAATGGCTTTTGTTGATCTACCAAAATCGTTTTGGAGATTTGTACTGAAAACCGCTGTTTACATACTAAACTGAATTCCATCAAAGATGGTTGACACTACCTAATTTAAGTTATTTTATGGTAAAAGACCAAAGCTAACTTACATGAGAATTTAGAGATGTCCTGCTTATGTGAAGAGGACAAAGTCAGACAAATTAGAAAATAAATTTGACAAGTGTTTGTTTGTTGGATATCGAAAAGAATCTCATGGATATTATTTATATCTCCATATTGAAAACAAAGTGTTTGTTTTAAGGTATACTATTTTCCTAGAGATGGAATTCATGCTTAAGAGAGATAGTGGAAGCAAGATTGAACTTAGTAAAATTCAAGAAGCCCAAACAAACAATGATCAATCAGTTAATCCCGAGTCTATTGATCAAATAGATGATTCTTTTACTACACAAGAACCTCATAAGTCAAGTAGGATACGTGTGGCACTTGAGAAATATAAATTTCTCATTACTGACCACAATGATGTATCGCTCATAGAAAAAGATAAGTCTACTACTTACGAAGAAGTTCTGAATATTCAGAATCTGAAAAATGGGTTGAAACCATGAAGTCAGGAATGGATTCCATGTATGATAACTAAGTTTGGACTTTAATTGATCTACCTGAAGGGATAAAACCTATAGGGTGTAAATGAATTTTTAAGAAGAAAATTGACATGGATGGTAAAGTGATACTCATAAGGCGCGATTGGTTGCAAAAGGTTACCGTCAGAAACAATGTATTGATTATGACAAAACTTTTTCACTAGTAGCAATGTTGAAATCCATTAAGATACTCCTAGCACTTGCCACTCATATGATTATGACATTTGGAAAATGAATATGAAAATGACTTTCCTTAATGGAAATTGGACTAAGGAAGTGTACATGACACAACCTGAGGGCTTCACATCTAAGGATCACACTAAAGTGTGCAACTCGCGAAGGAAATTCGGTTTCAAACAAAACATGGATAAACCTTGTGTATACAAAAAGGTTAGTAGGAGTGCAATTATTTTCCTATTACTAAATGTAGATGATATATTACTAATAGAAAATGATGTCTCTATTCTACAATCAGTCAAGATTTAGTTATTCAAGAAGTTCTTTATGAAAGACATTTGAGATGCAACCTACATTTTGCGAATAAAGATCTATAGAGATAGATCAAAAAGTTTGCTCGGTCTTTTATAGTCACATATATAGACAAAGTGCTAAAGAGGTTTAGCATGAATCAATCCAAGAAGAGATTCTTACCTATGTCCTATGGGGTAAGCCTTTCAAAATCTATGTGTCTTATGACACAAGATGATAGGAATCACATGAACAAGATACCATTTGCTTCGCAATTAGTTTTATCATGTATGCTATGATATGTACTAGGGTCGATGTATCTTGTACTCTTAGTTTAATGAAAAGATACTAATCAGACCCTAGAGAAGGCCGTTAGATGGCTGTTAAGAATATCCTTAAGTACTTGAAGAGAACTAAGGATGTATTCTTGGTATATGCTCGATTGTGACTTGCAAGTTAGAGGGTATATTGATGTCGGTTTCTAATCTGATAAGGAGGATTATAACTCCCAATTAGGATACCTGTTCATTTTTGTAGGTGGGGCAGTTAGTTGGAAAAGTTTCAAATAAGATACAGCTGTCAATTCAACTACTGAAGTTGAATACATAACGACTTTTGAAGCGACTAAGGAGGTAGTCTATATCAAGAAGTTCATTACAGAACTAGGTATGGTACCTAGCATTGTTGATCTAATACCATTGTATTGTGATAATAATAGAGCTATTGCATATGTAAAGGAACTATGGTCTTATCAGCAATCTAAACATTACTTAGATGTTATCACTTGATTAGAGAAATCATTGATGGAAATGATGTAAAGATAGAGAGAGTTCCCACTAATCAGAACATAGTTGATCCATTTACAAAGGACATTATCCCAAAAGAAACACGATGGTCATGTTCAGTCAATGGTATTAGATATATGAATGATTAGGTCTAGTACAAGTGGGAGATTGTTAGGATTATGCTATAGAAGCAATCATTTATACAATGTATTTTGCACATTAAATTAATAAAAGGCATTCTTTATCTTTTATTTCTTTATTCCATATGTTTATGTATATAAAATCTATTAGATAAAGTCCCAAGTACAACACTGTGTTAGGAAAATCATGATAGAGATCGTGATGTGAGGTTCTTACTACACTAGAATTAATTAATATTTTGGAGGGAGTTGGGACTAATTTCATACTCTAAACTGAATGAGGTATTATATGATGAAAGGAGTTTATTGCACTGACATTTTACTATTGAAAGGTTCATGTCAAGCCACTTGACTTTCTAGACTTTTGGATGGTTATGATGTATTGTTAGATACCGCTCATGATATGCGAAATATAGATTTATTAATTAGTGAATTAATAAATTTAATCCTAATTAAAATTAATAAATAAATTATAATTATTAAAATGATTATTAATTCTATTATGATAGAATTAATTCATATTAGCTACCAAATGACTAGAAAATCTAATAGGTCACACATAATAGAGGAATTGGTACTCAAAATATTATTTGATAATATTATAAGGTTAATTTATGAGAAGAAATAATTATTATGGACTAATTATAAAGTGTTATAATTATTTAGGGTTGAATTACGATTATTAAATCCCTATAGGTGAACTATAAACTTGTTATAATTTATATGGCCTAATTGCAATTCTTGAAATTTCCAAACCCATAATAGAAAAGAAGAAGAAAAAAAATCTTTGTTTCCTAAAAAGAATTAAGAAACTTACATGTTCTTTTTCCTTTCTTATGGTAGTTATTTTGTGGAAAAAGGAAATTAGTTTCCTATTTTTAAAATCGAGAATTTTATTCTCTATATATATGAAAAATTGCTGCCATAAGAAGAAGGGATTTTTAACATGCACAAAAAGTATTTTTTCTTCTTCTTTTCTTTTCGAAAGAAAAGAAAATAATTTTTTCCAAATTAAATTAATCATAAGACTACTAAGCATTATCCTACTAACATAAATTTTGGTGGTTTTGAGTACGTTCTTTGTGTAGATCAATATTAGAAATTTGGTGGCTCGATTGAATTGACTTTTAAAGGGGATTCGCATGGAAGAAAATTTTTTAAAAGCTGCTTTTTTTAGGTAATTAATTTTTCTTCCATTCTCATGATCCGTTTAGTTACATACGAGGGATCATTTGCGGGAATTTTTTTTTATTTTTCTGCTGCGTGTAAACTAGTTTGCATCATTGAAATCCAACATTCGATGCTTGTTATTCCCTATACTATATGATGGGTATACTTATCCATATGTGTGGTTAAGTGTTTAGCATTTTAATTTATACTTGATTAATTTTGTAATTTATTGGTAATATTTCTTACACTAAAAAACACGCATCAATATACAAAAGTATTTAAATAAAAAATGCGAGTGATATTTACAACTATTTAGATAGCTGAATCAATAAAATCCAAACATTCATGATTTTATCTTTATTCCCCGACAATGGCACCAAAAACGTGTTGTATGATTTTAAGTGTTGGAAATAGTAATGACAATTACACACACAGATCAAGTTTTAAATGAAAATATCAAATATTCAAACCATATAATTGGACAAGTATACCCATTGCTTAGTGTAGCATTTTAGTGGCAAGTATCAAAGATCCCCAAGAAAAGGATAGAGACACCATTATTAATTCTTCTTCTATTATGTAACCTAACTAATTAATAGAATAGATTAATTACAATGGGTAAACCTAGAGAATCAATATTACCCCACAAAAATTAGCTATGAGAAAATCAAGAATGAGAAAAAGAGTATAAAACATGCACTAGTCAAGAATCCCCCATAGTTAGCCAAGTATCAAACACAAACCCAAGACTATTGAATTCAAATTCTAATATTGTAGATATTACAAATGCAAAATCTACTCTCTCTCAAGTTATGGATTCCTTATTCTTAGGTCGATTAAAGGGTATTTCTACCTCTCCAATTAAACCGAAGAAGTATTAAGAACAAAACCCCCAAATTTCAAAAGAACCCAATACCCCATTTTCTAGGCGATATCAAATTCTTAATATTACCAAGTTTTAATCTCTCAATCTCTCTCTCAAGTTACTCAAAAGAAAACACATATTAAACCCATTTGATCAGAATCCAACTCCTAACCCCATCTCTTAAAATGATTAGAAGAAAGTTAGCCAAACCATAAATCTGACCCAATAAATCTAAGTAATCATTCATTAGAAAATGAAATTCAACAAATTAAGAATAGATTTAATACAAGAATCTAACTAAGGTTCAACCCTTTAAGAGTAATTAAAGTATTCGTATACACATTGGCATGGAAAAATAAAGAGAAGAGGCAAAGAAATGCTCATTGACAAGCTGTTTTTCTTCATCTTAATCTTCAATATTCTCTTAGCAACCTCTAAATCTCTCCCATATCTTCTCTTTTGTGTGTGGGTGTTTTTCCTCTCTATTGACCGCCCACAATGGTCTCATCTTGTTCTACTTATAGGCCTTGAAAAGTCCTAAAAGTCGTGTAAAAATTAGATCCGCATTTCTATTATTTGAACTTCAACGGCGCCATTTGAGTTGAGATAAATGGTGCCATTTATGGTCAGTATCTCTTTTTTTTTTTTTAATTGTACGTACGACATCGAATGGTGTCATTTATTTTAAACTAAACGACACTGTTTATCTCTAGCTACTTCATTTTCTTTTGCATTTTTCGTTCCCATTTTATCTTCTTTCTTTAGTCAACTCCTTATTTTAAAAATCTACATAAAAGTAGATAAAAAGCACGGGTGAGTGGCAAATTCAAGTATAAAATCTTCACAAATATATCACTAATGCATAGAAAATATGTACAGAATGAACACTCATCACTAACCTAGACACAAAATTAAAATTTCAAACGACAATTGAAAATTTTAATTGGATCACAAACTAGCCAATTCTTCAATCTTCTACAATTTTAATTTGATGGAGCACAACATGTTACAACATCTTCCATGGTATGGTGGTTAGCATACTTCACTTTTAATTTGGAGGCCTAGGATCAAATCCTAGCATTGCTACTTCCTCCTTTTATTCTTTTAATTAAAGGGATGAGCTAGATTTGCTAGCCCAGCAGCAGCACCTCATCGGCCAAGTCTCTAGTCTGGACCTCGTTGGACTAGCCCTTAGCTAGCTAGACTGCTAGAGTCGAATGGTAGATAAAGCAACTCCGTATGCAATTAGCTATTGGTGAAGCAACCACAAGATTTTTTTAAAGTAATAAATAATAATAACAAAAATAACTCTAAAGGGAAACATGGAGATGTAATCCATCCTTTTGGTTACAAGACTTGGTAATATTTATATATATTCACTGAATAAAAAACTATAGCCATCAAATTATTTTGAATTAATCAAACCATTCACCATAAATATAATTGTATCATTCTTACATCAATCAACTAATATATGCATAAAAGATTTAATGTTAACATATAAATATATATCAAACCGGTAGCTCTAATACCAAAGGTTGGGAATAGAATCGATATATGTATGCATTAGCAAGACGAAACCTTATAAATACATGAAAAATGAATCATATATTTGTAGGTATTGTCTTCAAAATTACAATATGAGAAACTTTTGCCCTTATGGTAATATTTTAGACCCCAGTGTAATCTTCTGGACTAGAAAATTGCTTGTCGTACTTTTCTTCTCTTTGTTGTGGGTGGACTTGCACAAATTTTGAGAGAACATTTAAATACATTATTTTTTTTTCACATATATAATATAGAGTCTTGAACTAATATATACACATATATACGTATGTATGTATTTATAGTTGGCTATTTCTAACTATCTCTATATATTTGACTCTATCTCAAATATGAATCTTGATTGAAAAAGATAAGTATAGTTGGGTACAACTATCTCTATTTATCCTCCTCCATCTCAAATACTACTTTTTGTTTCCTGCAATTTATCAATAATAGATTATAAATATTTATAACTTATTATTGTCCCATAATTAGGAGCCACTCGAAGGGACATGACCAATATAATTAGACTAAACTCCTATAAATTATTTTGTCAATAAAAAATAATTTATTAATAATGTTCCACTATACTAAAAGAACATAACTATACTCTTAGGCTAAATAAAATTATTGGAGTCAATAATTATATCCTATAATTGATCGATCTAACATCATTTACCCCTCAACAAATTTTATTGTAAGATAAACTTGGTACAATCCTACAAATGATGGTCTTTTTGTAAGTCCATGCCATTGAACTTTCAAATGGATTACCTGTTTCTAAAGCAAGTCTAGGCCATAAGTTATCAAGTCCTAAAAGATCCATTTATGAGATCTATACACCCATGTAGCTGTACGTATGCTATACCTATACTTCCAATTATTTAAGCAACATGGCAGAAATTTTAAGATATATGACTTCAGTTTTATTTACTTCTTGTTATCATTTTCTTTCCTATGAAATCACCTTAGTCTATATGCATGTCTGGCCACATATGAAAGCTTGCAAATTGGTTGTATATTGTTTCTACAAAGTTAATAAGACCAATTATTTTGGATGTTTTAAAATATGAAAGTACTTGGAGAGTTGAAATGCAAAATAGATATTGGTCTATGAGAAAGTTGTCTAATTTCACCTGTTTTACTTCTGACCTCATGTTTTGCTAACCAAAGACTAAAGTTCTACAAGCTGCTCTCTTAATAATTATATCATGGTCCTAGACTCTCAGTAGTTGATGCTTGTTTTAGTCTTTAATTAGGTGAATTGGTAGGGATATGCCTGAGTGGGTGGCCAAAGTTGATGAGTATACATGTGGTTTGATAGGTCCTCTTGGATGAACTCTCTTTAAAGAGTTTGGGTTATGCTATATTGGCCCTATTAATGGGGCATAATATTGAGGACGTTATTTATGTTTTGCATGAAGTGGCATCCTTGGATTCCATGGGTCTTTTTTTTTTAATGCAAATGTAAATGGATTAATATTGATCAAAAGGTATTTACTTGGTTTTACTAGTTAGCAGTTAAAGAGACTACAAACTAGTGGTTCTCAATATAGTCCTCAAAAGTAGTAGAACATTAGGGTACAAAGTAAAAATAACAGTGTACACATATGTTGTAATCTTCTTTGCGATATCCAACGGATGGCATACCGCATCCTCAAAAATGGCCTTGTTACGAGCATTCCAGATGTAGTAAAAAGTGGCCGCCAAAGTAGTAGCCTTAGCCTTAGTAAACTAGGAAGTACCATGGTTGGCACACTTATACCACCTAAGGCAAGCCCTGGCCGAATTCAAAGAATGTGGTAAACTCAGCCACGTTTTCACTTCCGTCCAAATAGTAGCCGAAACTGAGCATTTGAAAAATAGATGATTAGTCGTTTCCAGATGTGCCTTGCACAATGGACATGACAAGTCATCAAGCCTGAACACAAGTGCATCCTTAGTCTTCAGCCTTCCCTTCGCACACAACCAAAGTATGAATGAGTGTTTGGGTGTCAGTCCCTATTTCCAAATTATATTAGCCCAATATAGTCCGTGTAGTTGATCTCAGATGGTCATAAGCAAGAGAAGTGAATGAAGTAGTACACATAGCCCAAGAGTGAAGCAGATCAGCCGAATAGTGAGTATCCCTTTCTTGCTCCATGATCATGTCTCTAATTGCTAACAGTCGACGAAATAGGGGGGGGGTGTTCCCTTTGATATTCGATCTCCCATATAGATCTGCCTTTCAAATAATACTGGTCCATTCATTTGACCCACAATGATTGTTTCTCCGCCTATATGTCCCAAATGATTCTAGACAGTAGCGTACCATTCCAAGTATTTAAGTCCCTCAAACCAAGACCGCCCTTAGTCTTTGGAAGACAATTATTTTTCCAGGCAACCAAAGGATGTTTTGAGTCCCACAAGAAGTCCCTAGCCATCCCATCCAACTGACAAATAATAGCCGACGGCGTAGGAAGAATGGATAACCGGAAACACTCAACACCTTGGAGATCAGATTGGATCAATTGGAGGCACCCAACATAAGAGAGAAAGCGAAGCGGACCATCGGCCAATGTATGAGCCAATTTGATCAAACAATGGTTTGTAGTAAGTGAGCTGAATTTTACCATTCATGATTGGTAGGCCAAGGTAGTGAAACGGAAGTTCCCCAATAGGTATGCCCGTATTTGCCGAATATTCTCCCGATCGGTTGTATGTATTCTAGCAAGATAAATATTGGACTTATCTTTATTGATTTCAAGACTCGAGCATCTCTTAAATTCTTCTAGGCAACCCAGGAGAATGCGGATAGAAGAACAATCACCCTTAGTAAACAACATAAGGTCATCTGCAAAAGCAAGGTGAGTAATCCTTAGGCCTTTACATTTGGGATGATAGTTGAATAAAGTCCCAAGCGTGTGCACTTTTACCACCCGTGAGAAATATTCTAAGCAAATGACAAATAACGAGTGGAGAGACTCGGATCCCCTTGGCGCAGACCTTTAGCACCGATAAAGAAACCGTGTACGAGTCCCATTGATAGCAACGAGAGAACGAGGTAGTGGTCATACACTTGCTCAATCCAGCTTTACGAAAAGATAAGGGAACCTAAGCTCAGTAAGTAAATCCAGTAAGAAATCCCAGTTAACTGAGTCATAAGCCTTTCTTAGGTCCACCTTAATTATACATCGAGGAGAAACTCTTGTTCTACTACACATACGCATAAGTTCCTGAACCAGCAAGATATTATCAGTCATGAGCTTGTCTTTTATGAATGCTGATTGTATATGTCCACAAGATGAGGGACAACCAATTTAAGTCTGTCGACCTGAATTTTAGAAATAATCATGTAGACCACGTTACGACAGGAAATTGGTCTATAATCTCCCATCCTTTCAGCACGATCAATTTTTGAAACTAGGGTAATAATAGAATGATTAAGTTGCTTTAGAATTCTGCCAGAAGTGAAGAATTTCGTAACAGCGTCACATAAACTCCACCCAACTATACTCCACGCTTTCCTGAAAAATAAGGCAGAGTAACCATCAGGCCCAAAAGCTTTGCAATCACCAATATCCCACAGGGTTGATTTGATATCCTGGATAGTAACGTCCCTAACCAAGTCCACCTTCATGTTATGAGGAACCATAGGACCAGCCCTGACAAAGTCCATATTGATCCCTTGGCAATCCACCTTAGTACCGGTAATATTCCACAAATTCATTAGCGAGAGCCTTTGGACTATTGGTCATTCTACCATCCTCTATGAGGATTGAAGAGATGAAATTCCTCTTTTTATTTTGTTTGACAATGTTGAAGAAGTAACGTGTATTCTTGTCAGAGTGGGCTACATACCTTCCTTTAGCAAGTTACTGGTAGAACTTCATTTCTGCCTCCGCGATACGCCATGCTGATTGTTTACACTCCTTGAAGTGGGTAATAAGATTCTGATCCTCAGGGTTGCCAAGTAATAGCTATTGGGCATCGAGCACAACCTGGTTCGCTTGTTCAACACGATCAGATAGGTGAGAGAATTCCAGTTTGTTTAGTCTTCGCAAGTCATGCTTAAGAAATTTCAAACGACGACATAGGGTGAATTGGTGAAATCCTAAATAAGGCTGATCCCAAACCTCTTTTACAATATTCTGGAATGATTCATGGTCTGCCCAAAGATTAAAGAACCTGAACGGACGTACATATCCCGCACTATTGTCAACCACTGACCAAATAGCAGGACTATAATCGGATATGCACCCAATGGGGAAAAACTCCACTAAAGCCTGGGTGGAGCACTGAAACCATGCATCATTACCTATTACCCTATCAAGTTTGGACCACACCTTAGAATTAGTCCATGTAAACCGCGACCCGATATAGGGAAGGTCCTCCAGGTCAGTGTCCACACATAATGATGCAAAGTCCCTAATTTCATATGTTGAAGGCAATGAACCGCCAAGTTTATCATCCACATGTAAATAAGAATTGAAATCACCCGTAAGAATCTATGCCTTCAACAGCGCTGAAGATTAGTAATGAATATCCTCCCATAAACTCCTTCGTGCCACAACAGAATTGTAAGCATAGACAAAAGTGAAGAAATATGTAGTATGAGAAATCTTACATATGATACGCACAGTAATAGCCTGAGGCGTGCAGTGGATTAAATGGACATCCACCCTTGCACCATTCCACAAAATTACAACTCTACCACCATTTGATTCACCCATGTTATGAATAGCCGACCAATTGGAAAATCTGTTATGCAAAATATTTTCCAGTCCACCAGCAGTCATCTTTGTTTCCAATAATCCGATAAGTCTACACGATGTTTAGAAATAAAATTTCGAACCCTATATTGTTTGAGGATCATGTTAAACCCTTTAATATTCTAGCATGCTACTCTTAATGAGGACTAATTAGTGCCTGTTGGGCACTAATTAAGTCAACACTCCGTTGTACATATTTCTTCCAAACTGAACAAATAAATTTTGTTGCCTGACCGGTTACCTTACCAGTATTCCTCATGGCCTGTGGAACATCTTTAACACAGCTTTCTAACCGGGTAGGAAAGGCAAAATTTTTATTTCCATTATGTACATTCATCTGTGATTTGGATTGCCAATGTGAGTGTCCTCTACGTCTTTCCATCAATGTGATTTGGACTGGCCTCTTATATCCCTAATCTGTTCCCTTTGTCCAGCAGATAAGGACGGTGCATCATGTGCAGCAGCCGCACTTTATCCTTGTATATCCTTGGTGGCAGTGTTGCCCATTCCTTTGTCATTGCATGTGGGCATAGGCAGCGTGCTATGCATGGTATCCTGATCCAAACAAATGATCGGTTGTTTCCCTTTATCATTACTTATAGTTCCTATCACACCATCCCCATCGATCGGGGTGATCTCGGCTATTTGTTCTATCTAACCTAGTGCAAACAAAGGTCATGTTCATTTGTTTATCCTATTCTTTTACCCCATATTATTCCCATCAGTCCTGTGAGCTGCATTCTGTTCATTTCTTTTCATTTTTTCCCCTATACACGCCTCCATAACATGCCCAAATTTACAGCAGAAACTACAATAGGACGGTTCAAACACAAATTTGATCGCCATCGCTTGATCTTACCCGATGGCAATCGGATTTGCACCGCTATCACTAGGGGCTTAGACATATCCACTTCGACCAGAACTCTAGCAAAGGACAGTTGATCAAAAGTTGCAGTAAGCATATTAGTCATAATTGGGATTCCAATAGTAGAAGAAATTTTACTTAAAGTGTGAAACCCCGGTCAAAACCAACCTTAGAGTAAGGGGGTTGGGATGCATATCATATTTTATTTCATGGTTAAATATATTTTCATATGATTTTTATGTGTTTTGGATTCGGGTTTTATTGTCTTGAAATCTTGTTGGTGAGTATTGTGTGAGAGGGGCAAGATGGTAATTTTTGCCCGGACCAGAAGAGAGATTAAACCAAAAGACATTAGTTGTTCCTAGACGTAGTTGGAAACGCTTCCGCCCACAACCTAACTCAACAATCTTCTATCCAACCGATTAACATATAACAAGCATTATCGCTGTAGAGGATATCACCGGCAGGGGACACCGTAAACGATATGGGATAGTAAGGGAGGATAAACAAGGGAAAGAAAGATAGACAGCAGCACCAAACCAAACCAACTTGCATCATACAAGACTCATATTGCATATGCCACTAGCATTAACTCAGCAAACAAAAGGAACCATGAAACCAACAGAACCGCCCGTAGGTTCAGTAACCCGGTAGGCAAGTATGAAGATAGCACTGCATACACAAACACATGCAAGATAGTCATATATTTATGACCGAAAACCACATAAGTAGAAATGGAGGATAACTAACCAACAAGGTAGATGTTTACATTCATTATGTACTCAAGATCAAACCATGGATGATCAAGAACGAAA
>JANUWF010003115.1:0-23481 GCA_026120185.1 Voacanga thouarsii
TCATATTTTATTTTATGGTTAAATATATTCTCATATGAATTTTTATATGTTACGGATTCGAGTTTTATTGTCTTGAAGTCTTGTTGGTGAGTATTGTGTGAGAGGGGCAACATGGTAATTTTTGCCCAGGGTGAAAATAGGGAGATAGCCTGTGGATTGAATAGAAAATAATTTTTCTAGTAGAAATAGCAACAAGAGTTATTGTGGTTAGTGGTTAGAGCTTTGGAATAGATTATTGAGGTCTAGGGTTCAAATTCCATCCCAGAAGCTTTAGCTAGATTAAATTTTATTTTTGCTTAGGGAGGATTAGTTTTGGCCTTAAGAGCCTAGAACAAGGTGGTGATAATGTCCTAGGAGAGACATGTTAGGAGAATTCTTATTTCACTCTTTACTCTACTCGAAATTCTTGAAGGGAAATTCATTTTTCCTTGTTCTTTAATTTTTCTCAATGCTCAACTCATTAGTTTGATCAAGGTGTTCTAGCCTTTTTCTTTCCAGAAAATTTAGTAAAGTGCTGAGGCCTTTTAGGATCAAAATGTCTTGGTAAAAGACTACCTATGGTCTGAAAAAATATGGAGAGTTGTGAGGAATTCCATGAGAAAAATATCTCTAGTGAGCTTGCTGAAATTTCACTTCAAATTAGTTCCTCTTCCTTCATGGCATGAGCTGAAATTTTCCAACTTGTTGTACCTTCAAATGTCGAACTCCTTAGCTCTCATTTCCTTCCAAATGCATCCAGAAAAATGGCCTTAAGATCAGCTTAAAACATGAATTATTTCTGCCATTTTCGGACTGCACAAAAGCAATGCAAAACTAGAAAAAAATTCTGGGCAAATCGCTGCTTTGAGGGTCCAAAACCAAGCTGTTTTCTTCCAGATTTTCTGCAGCACCTTAACCATGTTTTTCCTCCATGAATAAGGCTGGAAACCAGCCTTTAATACCCCTGAAACCCCCCTTCTAGCTTGCTGCAAAATGGCTGGAAGTAGCAGACGAAAATCTGCCAGAAAAATCACTGTGCAGCGAAATTTCTGGGCAGAAATTTGTCCAGCTTGTTTCCTCTTCCTCTTTCAGCCGAAACACCAACCCTAATCTGTCAAAACCTTCCTTAAACCTCCATCAATAGAGCTCCATTGATCCCCTTAAACTTCTGCACGAAATTCCATCAATGGCTATCCGAAAATCTCTCCAACAAATCCCTGCAATTTAGCTTGATTGATTTCCAAAATTTCAGCCTTCTTGTTAGCAACCTTCCATAAAATCTTACTCAATTGACCAGACCTCTTCTTCACCATTAAGCACCCTAATTTCGGCCACCATAAGCTTCCATAAACCAGCATTAATCCCACCGAAATTCTGCTCAAACAGTCAGCCATGGCAGACTGCCAAAGCTGTCCAACAATCACGATATTCTTGGAATATTTAGTTTCCAAATTCACTTCCTAAAAATATTCTTCAAAGATTGTAACAACTAACCTTTCATTTTCCTTTCCAAATCAGAGAAACAACTTCCTAAACCCTACAGAAATTCGTCCAGCCCCATCTCTCACAGAAAATTCGGCAGCTGCAAATTCCTTCCCTCTCTCTCTCGATTTTCTGCAATCATCAAGAACACACACACTACACCAAGAACACCTACTTCTTCTCTACACCAAATACCCCTCCAAAGCATCTCAAATCCACTCAAAAACTTCCAGATTTGATCTACACATTGCTGTAAATCCATCAACACCATTATTAACATCAAACTCCTCCAAACATCTTACTACTTCGGATCAAAACCAGAAATTTCTGTTAAGGTCAAGAACACCATCAAGGTAAACTTATTCTAGCAACTTCATCTTCTCTAACCTTGATCTCTAATGAGAACCTATGCGAATAAACATACTAATGATTTATTCTTCTCTTTCTCTCTCTCTCTCTCTCTCTCTCTTGGCCGAATGACTTTTTCTCCCATGAACATGCTTTCGCCATCTCCCACGGACAAAGTTAGACATCTAGGAGTTGAGATCTACTCTAAACTCCTTCAAAGCATTCATCAACCAAGTAAGCCCTTCAACCTTTCTTTTAAACCCTAGATTCATGTCTCTACGATGATGTTGTTAGAAGGTGGAGGGCGAGGGGATGAGTATATATATATTGTTGAGATTGAAGTATGAATATATGTATGATTGAGAAGGAGATGGGATTTATGCATGGAAGGATTGTCTTGGATGATTATATGATGATTTGAGGTTGATGCATGTCATAGGTAGTATTTGTGATGAAGTATGCTAGAGATTATGTCACCTTTGGTGAATAGGATTTATATTCATGTTGGATTATTGAAGCCATGATCATATTTATGCTAGTAAGGGTTAGATCATATTTTGATAAATTGAGATCTATGCTTGTATGCATGATTTGGATGATTTGATGAATTGAAGGGTTGTATATGTTCATGTTTGTGGTTAGCCATAGAAATATATTCATGATCTAGTTGTCCCTAAGCTAATCTTTATTTCATTAATAAAATATTTAATAATATGATTTTTCTAGTAAAATTTTGAAAACCATGGGAAAATGTGGATTTGGTCTTTTATATAAAATAGTGATATTCTAGTCAAATAAATAATATTTTTTGCTGGAAATATATATATATATATATATATATATAATATTTAAAATGATAAAATCAATTAAAGCCTTTTATGGAAATAATTATAATTAATAAAATATTTATTACTAAAATTTTAATTATTATCTTTTAATCAAAACCCATTAAGGATTTGCTTATTATTTTTCAAGCAAGACTCATTAAATTTATTTTCAACAAATTTTAGCTATAAATTATTTTCTAACAACTAAATTATTAATAAATCATTATTTTACCTAATACTACCTTGGACCCTTTTTCAAATAAACCATAATTTATTTTTAGCAAGATTTAAACCTTCAACTTTTTGTACCTATTTCCCAAACTCTAGTTATTTTAATATCAAACTAGAATTATTTTATAAACCCTTTTTATTTATTATTGAGCCTTAAAGCTTGGGACACTAGGGATATGACTGTAGTAAGTTGAGTTAGTTTTATTTGAGAAAGTGAGTCTTTGGCTTGAGTTTGATTGTGGTTTGTATTTACCCTATGCGGGTCGAGTCGACTATTGGAGACCTTTGTTGTGAGCAAGGATCAGGTAAGCTCCTACATAAAACCTGTTTGATGAAAAATGATTTTTTTTATGGCAAACCAAATGTAGAGTGCATGGTCACTCATTTCTGTAAAGGCAATTGAGGATTATTTCCATTCTCATTTCAGACAAATAAATTATTTGCAAATCAAGGGGTGGTTTTACTCAAAACCTAAGACTCTTTCTAAAACCAGTTTTGCCCCAAACTTTGGAAAACGTTAATTGCCATTTTCAAGTGGAACTGTGTTTTGTTCATTTTCTCCCCAAGTGGGATATGTTACGTGGAGTACTCAACAGGGGTAGGCTAGTAGTACTAGTTTTGAAGAGCAAGAGTGAGTCTTCTGGCAGGAGGCCACCTCCAAAAGATAAGCTCAACTTAGAGAAACGTCAGTACTACTTAGTCAGACCGGTCCGAGCTAGCAGTTTATTTTATTTCAGTCAAGTGACTGTGTTTTACCGGAATGGACGCCCGGTTGTTGTTTGGGTATAGAGAAGGAGGAGTATCTTGCCTGGTAGGCTGATCACCTACCTTTTGTCAGTCTGCACAAAGTGTTAGGCATTCTGACCGGTTATGGGGCCCAACGTGTGGTAACCCATATCCCTTTCTTTCGAGTGGTTGATTTCATTACTTATGTATGGCTAGAAGAGCCAAAATGCCACTCTTGCTTTTGACTAATGTTTATTGCTTGCCAATGTTTCTCTTATAAAGATTTCACACTTTGCATCCACGAACTGTTTTCACTAAACACCCAAAGCACACACGGACTTACTGAGATTTCTGTCTCATCACCTTTTTATCATGATTTCAGGCCGATCCTGCTGTGGGGATGAGTAGCTAGTGTTATCTACCTTGGAAGAGAATGCGTCTTTTGATTTTATGTATTGCTTTGGGGAGACGAGAGTGGATAATTTTATTTATGGATTTGTTTCATTTTGGGAATTCGTGGATTTATTCTTGGGTTGTAATAAATCTTAAGTTGAAGTATTATTTTTATTATTTGTATTCCGCTATTTTATTTTTGTGACCTCATTATAAAGACCCCTTGTCCTTTGGATGGGGCGACATCCCCGGCCTCGGCGGGCCTAGGCAGCGGGGTGTTACAAGTGGTATCAGAGCCTAGGTTTAGGCAATCAGTTGGTTTTCTAGATTTCTATTCCTTAAGTATTTTGATCTGGTTCTAATTCTTGTGTTTTGTTTATGGGATGGTCAAGAGAGCTGCATCGGCTGTCAGAGACTAGCCCGCTGGTTGCGGGGATCCACCTGACCCATTACCTGTAGTGGATCCACCCTCGTCTGATTCGGAGACAGAGCCTGAGGGAGGTTGGTTTTTGAGTGAAGACGAGATGGAGCATTAGCCGCCTATGCTAGATGACCCGGTTGATGAGTTAGAGATGGAGGTTGATGGGGGCCTAGGTTAGTACTATGGGGATGATGAGGGTGAGGTAGATGAGCTTGTTAGTGAGAGTGGGGGAAATGAGGAGATAGCTGGGCTGAGCGAAGGGGAGGCAATTGAGTTTGGGGATGAGAGTGATGATGAGAGTGAGGAAAAGATAGATAGGATAGAGGAGGAGGATGAGGATGCGATGGAGGCTCCCAGGACCCCAAAGATAGGTGAGTTTGATAGGACTTTTACTTGCTATGACCGCAAGGAGTCCAGTGATGAGGGTTATAGGCTGAGGGATGGATTTACCCCAGCATTAAGAGAACTTAGGAAGCCTGCTTTAGGAATGGGAGATAAGGGGAAAGGGAAGCTAGAAGAGGGACCTAAGAGGAGCGGACTTCGATATGGACTGGGTATAGATGCTAAGTTAAGGAGAGAGGGATTGTTTAACCTGTACGACTTGGAGGACGAGAGGCCTGCACCTAAGGGTGCGATTAGATTGGCTTTGGATGAGTTTTATAAGGCAGCTATGAGAACTAAGAAGGGCAATGAGGATGATTTAGGTCAGCCAAGTGAGAGTGCGTGTTTTACGAGGGATTATGTGCGGAAACCCGATAGCTCCGTGGGGTGGCTCGTGGAACCAGCCTCTAACAATTCGGATGCCTCTACTGACTCTAGCGGCTAGTAGAGTGTAGAAGATTAGCAGTATTTGCTCTTTCTCTCTCTTTTGGGATTTGCATTCTTTTGTTCATTTATTCTTTTCAAAGAAGCATGTTGCTTGTAGGGTTAGATTATTTTGCTAAATAAAAGGGTATCGCATGTCATAACCCTTCTTTATGAAAGTATTATTTTTATGAGAAACATGAGTTTATTTATTGTTTGGTTTTCCCCTAAATAATAACATCAAATTTTCTTTCAAAAAAAATATATATATATATATATATGTATATATATTTGGATCTGATTTTCTTTTACATAAACCTGAATGTGAATGCATGCTCAAAATGTTTTAAACTTAAATGCATACATTCATCATCTGGGTATGGTTTAGAATGGCACCTAAGCGCCGTGCAGCTTCAACAAGCAGAATGGTTCTGGGAGCCGATCAAGTGGTACTGGAAGTCGAGACAACCCAAATGCAACCACCCAACCGGGGTGAAGGGAGTGGTCCGAATATGGGATCGAGGTCTAAAGTTCCAATTGATGTGTCATTGGGCCAAGCATGCAGTAAGAAGGCCGGAATTCTGCAGACTCTGACCAAGCAAAGGTACCCTAAGCGAGAAGACAAGTTCCAGAGCTTAAAGCAGGGGAATATGACAGTAGCTCAACATGCTGCTCGACTCAATCGCTTATCCAAGTACTGTCAACGGCTAATAGAATCAGAGCAAAACATTACCCGATAGTTCATGAAGGGATTGAGACAAAAACTTCGAAGGGTATTGGCACCATTTCCATCAACGACTTATGCTGCAGCGGTGGAAGCCACAACTCGTATCGAGAATGAGGATAAAGGTAGAGCAGATAGCAAAGCATCGAACTTATCTGAGAGTGTTACTCCTAAGAGGCCTGCAGGGCAGCAACACAAAAATAAAGGAAAACAAGCACGGACCGCGCTAGCAGGGGCCACTGCAAATGCAATAACCTGCCATCACTGTGGCAGGAGCGGGCACGAGATGAAGGATTGCTGGTCTAAGAAGGAGAACCGAAAATGCTATATTTGTAGGGACCCTTCGCATATGAGGAATAACTGTCCAAAAATTGGAAGTATCAACCAAGGAAACCCAACAATGCTTGCTCGCTCGGCCAGTCGAGCCGACATTGGTGGAGCCGCAAGAAGTGAGGATAGGAATCTCAGGTGAATGCCGGAGACCAAATGCGGAGGTACTAGAAGCAGATGCAGCAATAAGAGAAAGTAAGCCGGCTATTATGAAGACATTATGATTTATTCTAATCATGTGCATCGCTATAACAAATTGGATTGGCCATGTTAATGGGAATGTGATAGATTGAAATTGCCCGTGCCCGATGGTCAAGGTTCAGTGCAAGCATCATGGCACGCAGGATGCCGCATGGGAATCAGAAGAGTAGGTTAAGCGGATGTATTCCGATCCGAAATAGAAGTATGCATGAATTTCGGGGCGAAATTCTTCTAAGGAGGGGAGGATGTAAAACCCCAGTCAAGACCAACTTTAGAGTAAGGGAGTTGGGATGCATATCATATTTTATTTCATGGTTAAATATAATCTCATATGAATTTTTATGTGTTCTGGATTCGAGTTTTATTGTCTTGAAGTCTTGTTGGTGAGTATTGTGTGAGAGGGGCAACATGGTAATTTTTGCCCGGGGTGAAAATAGGGAGATAGCCTGTGGATTGAATAGAAAATAATTTTTCTAGTAGAAATAGCAATAAGAGTTATTGTGGTCAGTGGTTAGAGCTTTGGAATAGATTACTGAGGTCTAGGCTTCAAATTCCATCCCAGAAGCTTTAGCTAGATTAAATTTTATTTTTGCTTAGGGAGGATTAGTTTCGGCATTAAGAGCCTAGAACAAGGTGGTGATAATGTCCTAGGAGAGACATGTTAGGAGAATTCTCATTTTACTCTTTACTCTACTCGAAATTCTTGAAGGGAAATTCATTCTTCCTTGTTCTTTAATTTTTCTCAATGCTCAACTCATTAGTCTGATCAAGGTGTTCTAGCCTTTTTCTTTCCAGAAAATTTAGTAAAGTGCTGAGGCCTTTTATAAAAATCTCATTTATCAAAGTGCTTCAAAGTGAATTCAAATTATGTCTAAAAGGTAAAAGTGTTTGTGCTTTTTCCTTGGTTCACATCAGCTCAAACAAGTGAGCTTTTACCGTTACATTGATCTTCAATCTCTTTTGTATTACAAGGTTATGGTGTAAAACCCATGTGGGGTGAACATTAATTTGATTGTTTGGTTGAGAGGTTTTGGAAACCAAGTGTGGTGATCCTCTGTTGGGATGTATGCGCTCTTAGACTAGGTTTCTAATGTAAAATTTGATTGTTTTAATAAAATAATTTATTTTCAGAAATTGTTTGTGAATTTACAATTTTATTTGTGCACAGTTACGTTCGGAAAAGACCCATTATGTTTAAGTAAATGGTCCATATGAATGGAGGTCTTTCGCAGTAAGGTATGGATCACGGGTTACTTATCACATAAACTTTTATTCTTAACTGATTGATGAGAATGAGAATCTCATCATGTTTAGGTTGTTATGTTGTGAATTCTAAATGGGGAATGGCTTACCTTTAACTAGTGAGTAGTCCACTCACTTCATGATATATGTATATTTTGAATACGTAGAATAGGACCTGTAGTAGTGGTTTCTAAAAGTACTATATGGTAAAAACCTAGACTACTACCGCTACAGCATGGACTAGTACTCTACGACTTGAGTATGAGTTGGTGGTCTGATGAAGCTGGAAGCATATGCTTTGATATGCTATAGTTAAGATTCTATCGTAGGGCCAGTATACTTGCATGTTGGGTATCTGCGACTAGTTAATTAAGACAGACTTGTACAAGACAGTTTCAATACTATATCGCCCCTTGTGGCTGTCAGAATGATCTAAATATCTAGGGCCCTGGGAAACATGACTTGGATGTTTGCTTTAGGGGAGCTCTCTTGGAAAGCGAAAACAATCCAAGAAGTTATGGATCATTGGACTAGAGGCCTAAGAATGGTAGATGTCATTTAGAGAGGTGTTAGTACACTTACGGCGATGTATAGAGGGGTATTTTAGTCATTACTCCTGTAGGTCGGAGACTTTGCTAATACAGCACTATCATTGGGGTCAATATTTCCTTATGGTGATATTAGAAAATATTTAAATTATAAAATATAGCTATTTATATTGCAAGGGTATTTTGGTTATTTTAGTAGCCAAGGCGGTGTGTCTTTTGGTTCCCAATATAGACAGTGAGTCCTAATTAAATACGGGCTAAGGAATTGATCTTAAATTAAATGGAATTATTTTATTTAAGTAGCCTAATTTAATTATTGGGCTAGAATAAAAAAAAATGTCCATGGTGAGAGAATTAATTAAATTAGTTTGGTGGGTTAATTAATTATTTAGGGCTTTGGCCCAATTTGAATAGTTAGGGATTAACTTGGGACTAAACTAATTTAGGCTTTATTTAATTGGAGTGGTTTATTTGGGCTGAAAAATTAATTATTTTTGGGCCATTGAGTTGGTTCTAACTAGAATAATTAATTAAGTCCAATAGGTTAAACCAAGAATCTAATGGCTCAGTCCAGTTTAACCTAGGGTTTTTTATTTAAGTTAAACAGGAGGATTGGAAATGACATTGTGGTAAAATCAGACACATAAGAGGGACGGCTTCTTCTCTGTGGAATAGCCAGGCGTCTCTCTCTCTCTCTCTATCTCTCTCTCTCTCTCTCTCTCTCTTCAGAAAAATTCCCTAGCCTGTTAGTTGTTCACCAAACGGTAGTTAGGCAGGCCATATGCTGGAAGATCGAGAGTTAGGCATTCACATACATGTAAAGGCGGAGTAGGAGGCTTGCGGGAATCGCACTAGAGGCTTACGCCAAGCACACCTACCCTAGTTGCGCACATTCCGGTCCAACAACCTTTGAGAACCGGAAGGAGAGGTAAAATTTTTAAAACATCGGGATTGGGACAAGGTGCAATCGGTGCCGGCTAGGGCAGATTGGAGCCGGCGCTAACCTTGCCCTGGAATCTCTCGTTCTTGTTTTTCCAATTTTTTTATGTTTGCTTCCGCTGCATGCTCCATGTTTATCACTTTCCACGCCTTCATCCTCTCTTATATTTGGTACAGTTTAATTTTATTAAGTTGAGTAAATGAAATCTGGTTGAAAATTCTTAAGTGTGAGCTTAAGGTAGTGAATGTAGATCTTGGCACATCGAACCACTATACATTCTGTGTCTCATTTCTCGACATAAAACATTAACTGCATTATATATCTTACTTTAGTCTAAATCTAGATAGTTCTCAAGGTTTTCTTAGATTGCTTTCTTTGTTGCCATAAAGTTGGTCCAAGAAACCTGAAGATCATCATTATTCTGTATATCAGACGACTTGAAAATTTTTAGTTTGTCAAAAACCTTATTCACCCCCTCCCCCCTCTAAGGTTTTTCATTTGGTATCAGAGCTTGGTTTACATATTCTTAGTTTAATGACCTTGTAGGAAAGATCCTGATGATAAGCTCGTCTTCTCTTCCATATGTTGAAGGATCTTCAACAAATCAACCTCCTTTGTTTAATGGAAACAACTACACATTCTTGAAAAATAGAATGAAAATCTATGTGTGTTCAATCAACTTTGAGTTGTGGAATTTGATAGAGAAAGGTCATTTTTTCTGTCAAAAGTTGTTGATGACGTAAAAATGCCTAAACAAAATGATGAGTTTAGTATTGAAGACAATGCTAAGATGACATTGAATTTTCAAGCTATGAACATCTTATGCTGTGCACTAGATACGGCTGAATACAATCAAGTTAGTGGTTGTGATTCAGCCCATAACATGTGAAAATTACTAGAGGTCGCCGATGAGGGGACAAACCAAGTTAACGAATCAAAATTAGGGCTTCTAATTCATGATTATAAATTATTCACAATGAAGTCGAATGAAAGCATCGCTGATATATTCACTAGATTCACAAATATCACAAATGGTCTCAAAGCCTATAGGAAGATTTATTCCTTTGGGGAACAAAACCAAAAAATTCTGGATGCCTTACCTAAAAGCTGGCAACCTAAAGCTCTTGCAGTAGAAGAATCCAAGAATTTAAAATCCTTACCAACCGAAGAGCTGATCGATTCTCTTTTAACACATGAAATGAAACTCAAAAGGTTTCAGGAATCTAATGATCATGATAAAGGTAAAAAGGGAATAGCATTAAAAGTTAAAAAAGAGGATGAAAAAACTAGCCAATTTGACAATAGTGATGGTACGGAAGTAGACAATGAAGATTTGGCAATGATAGCAAAAAAATTCAGAAGGATGTTCAATAAAGGAAACTTTAAAAAAGGAAATAAGTTCGTGAGAAAGAAAGGAAAAACCTCAACGTTCAAACCTCAATGTTATGATTGTAAAAGCACTGAACACTTCATTGTTGATTGTCCAGTTGCAAAAGGAAAGGAAGGTAGAATGCTTAGAAAGAAGAAAGACCTGAAGGCAAAGAAATGCGAAGGATTGATGGGGACTTGGGACCTAAATAGGACCAAGTCTGAAGAAGAAGATTTTCAGAATGAAACTGCCAACATATGCTTCATGGCTATGGAAAATGAGGTAAACTCTACTACAACTAATTTCATGTCTAATTCGCTTATATATATGACTGAAAAGCATGATGATCCAAATGAGTTGTTAATTGATATGTTCCATGAACTAAAAAAACTGTCTAGAAAAAAATAAAGAAATGAAGTTGAAGATTAGTTGTTTGATAAATAAGAACAAAATGTTGTTGAGTGAGAACAAAATGTCTCTTGAGTCACATTTAAGTGGTATTATTGAAAAAGATGTGATCATGACTACCCTACAATATGTATCTTTGGAAAATAGAAGTTTGTGTGATAGAATTCAAACTCTTGAAAGTATGGTTAGCACTTTTGATTACATGAAAAATAGAGTCAATGACCTTACCACATGTATTGAAAAATTCACAAATGGAAAAATAAACCTGGAAAAATTACTTGGGACTCAGCATCAAGCTAGAAATCGAAATGGCTTAGGATATAGACATGAGAATAAGGACAAAATTCATAAGCCTCGATTTGTTAAACCTGTCTCATGTTACACGACACACAAAGTATGCACATATTGTGAAAAATCGGGACATGTAGCATCAAGATGTCTTATTGATAGGGGCTAAATTAGTCATGTTTTTTCTAGTTATTTGAGGTTCATTTGTAATACATTTTGTTCAATAACTAGTCATATTCCTTCATATTAGAGATTTTACCCTTGGAAAGGTATTTTGTTCTTTATTTCAGATTTTTAGGGTAAAACGAAACAAAAACGTCGCAAAACAGAGGAGAGGTGGCACTGGCTATGGCCCTAGAACCAGCGCCGGCCATGCACTGTTGACATGAACTTCAAAGCGACGAAAAATTGTTGAAACGAGCAAAACGAGAACCAAGGCGGCCCCAGCTGTGAAGCTAGAACCGGTGCCAGCTGCATTCTGGTCTGCATTGTGCACAATTCAAAGAAAAATTGGCGAACGAGTAGAGAAGTAGAACACAACCGGCGCCGGCTCCAAGGGCCAAGGCAACGCCAGCTGTGCCTTGAAACCAAGGGGGTGCTGTGATTTTTCTACGCGATTTTTGGTAATCGAGGAGTTTTAGTATCTTCCAACTTCTACTCGGCCAAGAACACTTTACCTACGAGTTTCGGCACTTCCTAAGCCTATAAATAGATAAAAAACACAAGAGAAAAGGGGAGAATTCATTGATCATCATAGAAAATCACTCAATCAAATGAGGAATTCTTCAATTCAAGGAGGGTTGTGCAAGAAGGTCTTCAAAGGAAGAAGAATAAGGCTTGTCCATGAGTGTTTTCTTTTACTTTGTTTTCTTTTTCTTGAACAATGATGTGTTAATTTTTTTTATTGTAATTTGACATTGTTGTAGATATTCATGATATTTAGAGAATTTGATCTTTTGATTAATTGATTGTTTTTCTTGGTATTTAATTACTTGTGCTTATTACGAGGTT
Source organism: Voacanga thouarsii (assembly GCA_026120185.1). Taxonomy (NCBI): domain Eukaryota; kingdom Viridiplantae; phylum Streptophyta; class Magnoliopsida; order Gentianales; family Apocynaceae; genus Voacanga; species Voacanga thouarsii. The sequence goes on from JANUWF010003115.1 coordinate 12,273, forward strand.
AGTTGGTTGGTTCTTTCTATTAACTCGCCGAGATAAGGGGGTTGATAGTAGTTTCGATTGATTAATTTCATAGTTGTTGTCAATTAACTCGCCGAGACTAAAGGGGTTAGTTGATGGGGACTGGGTAATTAAAGGTTAATTGATGTTTACTGAGACCAATGATTCATTGGTTAATTTCATGTAATAAATTCGCCGAGACCAAGGGAATTTAATCAAGGATTGTGTTTAATGCAACTCTTAGGTGAATTAGTTGAGACGAGACCAAGTGATTCTAATTTATCTAGAAGATAGTGATTTCATGGATTAAAAAAGAAGTGAGTCTATCTTAATCCTTCATGATGCCAAGAGAATAATTAGTTATGATAACGATTAAGTCCTTTGAGATCATGTTTGTCTAAACAATGGTTTGAATTACATACTTCTCCATCATTGACATGTATATATTTTTATTTTTATTTTGATTTGATTTGATTTGATTTTTCTTTTTATTTGTTTTTTACTTTATTGAGTCAGTTAAACAATGAAAAAAAGGTAATTAATGTCTACTTGTTCCTGGAGGATTAACACTCGTTTGAACCCTATGCTCGGTAAATGATGAGTACGCTTGTTCATATGTGTAATTTGGGTTGAACATTTTAATTTAAACTTGATTGGGAATGTGCTTAGTTTTTGTATGATTTTTACACCCAAGTCCGAACACATCACTTATTAAAAGAAAAGTGGAATCCGGTGAAACAACTTTTTGGAAAATCAAAGGAAATGCTACTAACCTCCATGGACCCAAAAAAGTGTGGGTACCAAAAATCACTCCTCCTTCTGATGTATAGACACATTCTTTGAGCTTCACCAAGTAGTTCTTGGACAGCGGTTGTTCAAGACACATGACTAGAGACGCAGCCTTGTTAAAAGATATACAGACCACAAATGAAGGATTCATTACTTTTGGAGATAAGAAGAAATAAAAGATTCTTGGCATTGGTAATATTGGTAAAGGTTCCTCAACCATTATAAAAAAAATCTTACCATTTGATGATTTGAAATATAATTTGCTTAGCATTGGCCAACTATGTGATAATGGCTGCAAAGTCATTTTTGAAAAGGATTCTTGTTCTATCATGGATAGCTCTAATCTTGAAACAATGTTTGTTGCCAACCGTGTTGGAAATGTGTATGTATTTTATCTAAATGACCTTATAGCTCATGGTATTAGATACCTCTCCTTACATGACAATGATGATTATCTTTGGCATAGAAGATTAGGCCATGTATCTTTTGATTTTCTAAATAAATTGTCCTCAAAAGAGCTTGTTAGGGGATTGGCCAAAATGAAGTTTAAGAAAAGCAAAATTTGTGATGCGTGCCAATTTGGAAAACAAATCAAAACTTTCTTTAAACCTAAGAAAATGATTTTAACCTCAAAACCTCTTGAATTAATTCATATGGATTTGTTTAGTCCAATGAGGACTATTAGTCTTGGAGGTCAAAAGTATGTACATGTGCTAGTTGATGATTTCTCTAGATTTACTTGGACTTTATGTCTTAGATAAAAGGATAAAGCCTTTTCTGAATTTTTGAAATTGATCAAACGCGTCCAAAATTCTATTAGATGCAAACTGATTGCTATTAGAAGTGATAATGGTAAAGAATTTTACAACAATGAATTTACACACTTTTGTGATGAAAATGGAGTCTTTCATAATTTTTTAGTAGCTAAAACACCTCAACAAAATGTTATTGTTGAGAGGAAAAATCAAACTTGGCAAGAAATGGCTAGATCTATACTTTGTGAAAACGCCCTTCCAAAATACTTTTGGGCTAAAGCTATTAATACGGCTTGCTATATAGTAAACCGAGTTATGCTGAAACTATTTTTGAGAAAAACACATTTTGACCTTATGTTTGACAAAACTCCATCAATCTCTTATTTTAAAGTGTTTGGTTGCAAATATTTTGTCCTTAATACCCGAGACAATCTTGGAAAATTTGATAGCAAATCTGATGAGGCCATATTTCTTGAAAACTCTTTCAACAGAAAGGCATATAGAATGTGCAATAAAAGAACTTTTTGTGTGGAAGAATCCGTACATGTTGTGTTTAATGAATCTAACATTTATCCTCTAAAGAAAGATGATGATGATGTAGGAGATTCAAAAGAAGTAAGAGTCGACCAACTTAAAGCTCCACCGCTAGATATTCATGTAAAAGAAGAAGAAATTAAAGAGCAACAAGCTGAATAAGGAAAGGAACAAGCTGAAGACTCAACGAATCAACAATTACCAAAGGATTGGAAATACAAAGCAAGTCATCCCAAAGAACAAATCATTGGTGATCTAAACTATGGAGTTAAAACCAGATGATATTTCATAGATAACATTGATCTTCTCTCAAATATTGAACCTAACTATATTGATATAGCACTACATGATGAATTTTGGATTATTGCTATGCAAGAGGAATTAAACCAATTTGAAAGAAATCAAGTTTGAAAACTTGTTCCTAGACCACTTGATCATTTGGTTATTGGTACCAAGTGGGTATTTAGAAACAAACTTGATGAAAACAGAGTTATGATTAGAAATAAAGCTAGATTGGTCGCCCAAGGATTGAATCAAGAAGAGGGCATTGATTATGATGAGACATTTGCTCCTGTTGCTAGACTAGAGTCTAAAATAATGCTTCTTGCTTTTGCATCCTTAAAAAATTTCATGCTCTATCAAATGGATGTTAAGAGTGCATTCCTAAATGGTTTTATTGAGGAGGAAGTATATGTTGAACAACCTCCTGATTTTATTGATGAGAACTTTCCAAATTATGTTTTTAAACTTTCTAAGGCTCTTTATGGGTTAAAACAAGCTCCACGAGCTTGGTATGAGAGGCTTAGTAGATTCTTGATTTAAAATTTTTTTTCAAAAGGCTTGATCGATACCACTTTATTCATCAAATCTGATAATTCCAGTGATCTACTAATTGTTCAAATCTATGTTGATGATATCATTTTTAGTGCTACTAATGACTCTTTGTGCAAGATGTTTGCTAAGACAATGCAGTAAGAATTTGAAATGAGCATGATGGGGAACTAAACATCTTCCTCGGGCTGCAAATTAAGCAAACCAAGGATGGAATCTTCATAAGTATGCTAAGGAGTTGCTCAAAAGGTTTGGTATGAATGAAGCCAAAGAAATTTGCACACCTATAAGTACTTCTATAAAACTTTATCAAGATGAAAAGGGTAAGAAGGTAGATGTACATAAGTATAAAGGTATGATTGGAAGCTCAGTCTATCTTACAACTAGCTGACCTGACATTATGTTTTCAGTATGTCTTTGTGCCCGTTTTCAATCATGTCCAAAGAAATCACACCTATGTGCAGTAAAACACATACTTCAATATCTAATCGGCACATATGATTATAGCTTATGGTATCCTCACACTTACAGATTTGATCTTATAGGATATACTGATACAGATTATGCATGCAAAGTGGAAAGAAAAAGCACAAGTGGCCATTGTCAATTTATTGGACACTCTATAGTGTCATGGCACAGCAAAAAATAAGCTTGTGTATTCTTATCCACAACTGAGGTCGAATATATACCAGCCGGCAATTGTTGTGCTCAAATTTTGTGGATGAAAATTACATTGCTTGATTTTGGCCTTAACTTTAATTGCATATCTATATTATGTGACAATACAAGTGCTATCAATCTAATGAAAAATCCTGTTCAACATTCTAGGGCAAAGCATATAGAAGCTAAATATCATTTTATCTGAGATCATGTGCTCAAAACCAATGTGTGTGTTGAATATATTTCAATTGATGAACAACTTGTAGATATCTTACAAAACCTCTGGCTAAAGAAAGATTCAACAATCTGAGAAGAGGATTGAGAATTACAAAAATCACATAACTAACCAGGTGGCACAAGTTTCCTTTATTTTGCAGGATTAGTGAAGACGAAGTTTTTGGACACAGTGTTTGTATCCAAAACACACTAACAAAGTTTTTGGACGCAGTATTTGAGTCCAAAACCTACATCCAAAAAGCATTTCTGAAAAAGTTCCGTTTGGATGATTATTTCGGTTTGGGTTAAAATCCAAAACTGATTTTTTTTTATACTTTATATTTCTTTTTGTTTTAAAAAAAATAACTGCTTCCATATTCCAATTTTTGAATTTAAAAAAAAAAGGGTTTGCGTTTTTCTCTAAATCGCTGTGTTAATTTATCTTTTCAATGTACTTTATATCATAACTCTCCAGACATTCAAAGGACATTGTTTCTTCTCTCCTCCAAATCTCTGTAACTGACATCTTCCAAAAACTCTCTAAGTTCTTCTTCTCCAAAAAATCGTCAGTCCAAAAGCCCTAATGTAACACCCTACTACCTAGGCCCAACAGGGTCGGGGATGTCGTCCCGTCCAGAAGACAAGGGGTTTTTATAACTAAGTCACACAAATGAAAATAAAATAACACTTTTAATATTAAACTTATTACAACCCAAAAAAATTCAAGAACAAATCCAAAATAAATTGTACAGTGTCATCTCTCAAAGCAACATATAAAATAAACAACATAGAGTCTTCAAGCAGGCAACATTCTAGCAACTCATCCCCATAGCAGGATTGACCAGAAACATAGCATAAAAGGTGATGAAATAAAAATCTCAGTAAGCTCGTGTGTGCTTTGAGTTTTTCAGGTAAAACAGTTCATGCATGCAAGTTGTAAAAATTTCATAAGAAAAAGTGTTGGCAAGCATTAGGCAATACTAAAAATAAAGTATGGCATTTTGCTTTTCCAACCATACATGTGCATAATAAAAACAACCACTCAAATGGGCGGCCATGGGTTACCACACGTTGGGCCCCATGACCATATAGCGGTCAGAATGTCACACTTTGTGCAGACTGACAAAAGGTAGGTGTACGGCCTACCGAGTAAGATACTCCTCTTTCTCTACACCCAAACATACCAATTGTCCACTCCAGAAACAAATAGTCCACATGACTGAAACTTGTTAGCTCGGACCGATATGACTATGTAGTACTGTTACTTCTCTAACTTGAGTTCATTTTCTGGAGATGGCCTCCTACCAGAAGACTCACTCTTTCTCTTCAAAACTAGTATTACTAGCATACCCTTATTAAGTACTCAACGTTGTTTGTCCCACTTGGGAGAAAACTGATAAAACATTGCTTTATTTGTAAATAGCAATTAAGGGTTTCTAAGGTTCGTGTCAAAGTTGGTTTTAGAAAGAGTTTAGTGTTTGAGTAAAACTGCTTGTTGATTTTCAAATGATTTGTTTAACTGAAACAAGAAAGGAACCAGTCCTTAATTACCTTTACAAAATGAGTGTCCATGCACTTCGCGTTTGGCTTGCCATAGTAACCTTTAGACATCAAATAAGTTTTATGCTGGAGCATACCTGATACTTTGCTTGCAAAGTCTCAAGTCTTCCAAAGCTGACCTAACCCCGTCCGGGGTAAACACAAGGCATATGATTATACTCAAGCTATATTTGCTTCCATAAATAATCCTAGTCCAACTTATTACAATCATGACCCTAATGTCCTAAGCTTTAAGGCTAGATGATAACATTTTTATAGAATAAGTCTAGCTTGATAAATGAAAATAACTAGGGGTTGTAAAATTAATTACTAATAAGTTATGGGTTCAAATACAAATCTCTAGTGTTGCTATTAATAAATAAATTAGGATTTAACTTATGAAGAATCCTAAGTCCTAGATGATATTATTAAAATAAATAAATTATTACTAATCTCTTAGTTAATAATTAATAGTTAGAAAATAATAAATAAATTTTATTAAATTTTGATCAATAGATAATAAATAAATTTCAATAGTGTTTATGAATATATAGCCTACAAGAGTAATATTTTACCTATATTTATTATTTATAAAAAACGTATGATTTATTATTATTATTACATATAAATATTTATATATTTTCCTTTAATAAAATATATCATTTATTTGTCTAAAATATTACTACTCCATTTAATATTCCAAATCCAACTTCCTAGGGTTTCTGAAATCATTGGAGGAAATTATAATATTAATTTTAATTAACGTAATAAATTTAGTCAATTAAAATAGCATAGGATCAACAAGGTCATGATCATAATCTTCCTATTGCTAACAATAATCATGAATATAAAATCCAACATCAATTAACAAACTATTATATTCATGAATAAAGGCTTAAATCCATACCTACTATCACATGGCTTCAACGAAAACAAGAGCATAATACCCTATTCACCAAATGTGACATAATATCTATCATGCTTAATCATCCATACTCACTCACGACATGAAGAGCTTGCATTGATCTACAAGAATTATCATAAAACTTAACCATGGCAAACATCCTCATACTCCAATCTCAACTCCTTCATACAACTACATACTCAATCCCCAATCATATTCTATCATTTTCTAACAACATCTGATAGGGAGGTTTCGGCCATGAGAGAGAGAGAGAGAGAGGGGGGGGGGAGTATTAGTGCATTATGTTGAAGATTGAAGGGAAAGAAGATGAACAAAATTGTTCTTGGCTACCTTGATAGAGTTCTTCAGACTTTAAGAAAAATTCTGGTTTTTTATCTGATAGCAGATTTTGTTTTTCAATATTTGATGTTATAAAATCTAGAAATGGACTCTAAGGAGTGAGTAGGCATGATCTGAAGTTAATGGAAGGATTTGGAGGTGTTTAGAGTGGTCTTAGACTTGAAGAACGGTAGTATGTGTTCTTGGTGTTCTTGGAGAAATGGAGAGAATTGGAGAGAAAGTTGGACGAAAGGTTGGAAGTGTTGGCCGAATGATTGAGGAATTCTTGTGATTTGATTTTTAGATTAGGGAAGAGAGGGAAAGCTGGTTGTTTGAAATTCAAATGGAGTAATTCATGGAGTGTTTCAAGGTAGAAGATATGGTAATGTTGTATGAATGATGGAGGTTCTTGGAACCTACAATGGCCGACTGGTTTTGCTGTGATTTTACTGAAATGTATAAGGGTTGAAGGAGCTATAGGTTGGCCAAAATTTTGAGTGCAATGGTGGGAGGATTTCTTGTTGTTTGAAGCTTAATCCAAGGGAGTTTTCATGGAGCAATTGCTGGAATTTTTGAACTTTAATTGGAAGCTTGAATGGAGTAATTGAAGAAGGAATTCAAGGAGTGGCTATGGAGTCCAATTGTGTAGGTCAGTGGGGAAGGGTGATGGAGTTTAGTTCATGGCTGACTAAGGTTAATTTCACAGAAATTTGAAGTGATTTTCGGGCAAGGCTTGAAGAGGGAGGAAGGCTGGAATTTTCCTGGTTGGTCATTCGAATGGTTTGCTGGAATTTTTTTTTTTTTTTTTGGTGCATTTTTTTCTGCAATGATCTAACCGATTTGCAGAGAGTTTGGAGAGGTATTGGAGGGTCCTTTAAGGCTGGTTTTCAGCCTTGTTTATAGAGCAAAGGCAGAGGTAAATTACTGGTTTGAACACCGAAGAAACAGACTTTGATTGTTGGCTCGCCATGTCTGCGAAACTATCCAGAAATTTTTCCTGGTTTGCACAACTTTGTGCAGTCCGGTTTTGGCAAAGAAATTCCAGTCCTCAAGCTAAATAAGTTGGTCATTTTTTTGGTAGCATTTGAATAACAAAAATGGTTGAAGTTTTCGAAAGCTAGACTGTCCAAGAACCTGGAAAATTTTCAGATTGCTTTCATGAAGAAGATGAATACTTATGGAGTGGAGTTTGAAGGTTCAACTATGGAGATTAATTCTCTCGGGAACCTTCCTTAACCCTTCCCTGTTTTCAACCAAAACTCTATCCTCTAAGAGTCATTTTCGAAATTCCAAGGTCAATAAACCTTGTTGACTTTTCTGGAATTAAAATATGGATTTGGATAAATTGAATAAGCTTAATTGGTGAAGAATTTAAGGTAAGCTAGGGAACAAAATGGCATGAATCCCTTAAGAATTCTTGTAGGGCATAAGAATAGGATTATGACATTCCCTTCATGTCTCCCCTAGGACAACACTCCTACTTCTACTTATGGCATGCAAGGGACGATTATATTCTACCTTATATATAAAAAAAATTAATCATGATAAAACTTAATTGGTGGGATTTAAACTCAAGACCTTAGAGATTGATTCCAAAGCTCTAACCACTAAACCACAACAACTCTTGTTCTTATTTTCTCTCCTAAATATTCTTCGTATTTAATCCTCAAGCTATCTCCCTATTTTGACCTCAAACAAAATTACCATTTTACCATTCCTAGTCAATAAGCACAACTAAAGATTTCTAGACTATAAATTATAATTCTAAAGCACAAAAAATCATTCAAAAATATATTTATGCATGCAAGAAAATATGATATGCATCCCAACCCCCTTACTCTAGGGTTGGCTTTAGATGGGGTTTCACACCCTCCATTCCTTTGGAGAATTTCGTCTCGAAATTCAAGCATACCTCTATCTCAGATCGGGATACTCCCGCTTTACCCACTCTTCTGTTTCCCATGTGGCATATCGCGTGCCATGATGCTCCCACTGCACCTTTACCATCGGGATCTGCTTGTTTCGGAGAGTCTTGATACTTCGGTCCAATATCCTTACGGGTTTCTCCACATAGCTCAGGTCGGGTTGCAACACCAACGGCTCATCTTTCCAAACATGACCGAAATCGGCATTGTACTTTTTCAGCTGCGACACATGAAACACGTCGTGAATTCCCGACATCCTATCTAGTAAATCCAATCGATACACCACCGGCCCAATTCTCTCCTTTATCGGAAATGGTCCCAAATACCTCGGATTCAATTTTCCACCTTTCGGATACTTTAGAATTCCTCTATTCGGTGTCAGTCTTAGGAATACACTGTCTCCCACCTAAAATTCTAACTCTCTCTGCCTGTTGTCTGCATAGCTCTTTTGTCAGCTCTAGGCTGCTTTCAACCTTTCCTTGATTAACTTGACCTTGTCCAACATTTCCTGAACATAGACTTCTCCGGATTTGCTTATATGACCATTTTCTGACCAATTCCAGTGTAGCAGAACCTGACACTTTTGTCCATATAGTACCTCATACGGAGCCATTCCAATCGAAGCTTGATAACTCGTTATTGTATGATAACACCATATATGGCACACATTCGATCCCTTTATCTACGAAATCCAAGTATACACGCTCTCGAAGCATATCCTCTAATATCTCGTATAACTTTTTCTCGATCGTCCATCGATTTGCGGATGTGCCATCATATTGAACTTCAGACTCGACCCCATTGATTCTTGAAACATGCCCCAAAATCGGGATGTAAATCTCGGGTCTCAATCGGATACAATACTGGAAGGCACTCCATGCAGACGGACTATTTCTCGCACATAGGTCTGAGCTAACTTCTCCATGGAATCTCTTACGTTCACTGGCATGAAATGTGCTGACTTGGTCAGTCGATCCACCACTACCCATATGGCGTCCTTTTGGGTCCTTGACATAGGACGTCCGGTAACGAAGTCCATGGTCACTTCCTCCCACTTCCATTCAGGTACTGGCAATAGTTACAACAGTCCTGCTGACTTTTTGTGCTCCGCTTTGACCTTCTGATAGGTGAGACATGTTGTGACATACCTAACCACGTTTCACTTCATACCGGCCTCCAATAGGTCTTTTTTAGATCCTGGTACATTTTGACTTTCCTCGGATGAAGGGCGTACTTACTCTTATGTGCCTCTTCCAAAATTTTATTCTTCAATTGATGCTCTTCGGGTACACACAACCAATCTCTGAAATACAAAACTCCCGCTTCGTCTTGCCAGAATTCACTGCCTTGCCGTTTGAGCTCCTTATCCTTGAAAAGCTGAAATTCTGCATTACTTTTCTTAGCTTCAATAATTCCTCGCCTTAGATCGGGTATCAACTTCAGGTTGCTAACAACAATTTTCTCCCCTTGCACTTCCGCACCTCTATCCAACACATCCCGAACCACTTGAATCTCTTGTACTCTTAGTCTAGCCATACCGACTTTTTTGCTCAAGGCATCAACAATAACGTTGGCCTTCCCGGGATGATAGTCGATTGGACAACGGTACTCCTCCAAAAATTTCAACCACATTCGTCGCCTCGGATTCAAGTCTTTCCGGGTGAAGATGTACTTCGAGCTCTTGTGATCGGTGAACACTTCATATTTAGCTCCGTACGAGTAGTATCGCCACTTCTTTAAAGCGAACACAATGGCAACCAGCTCTAGACCATGCGTGGGATAATTGACTTCATGAGGCCTCAACTTTCGAGAAGCATAGACAATCACCTTTTGGTCTTGCATTAAAATTGGTCCTAAACCTTCTTTCAAAGCATCAGTATACAGTGTGTAAAGCTTATCTTCCTCTGGCAAACTCAATACTGGTGTTGTCATCAATCTCCGTTTTAGCTCTTGGAAGCTCTTCTCACATTTTTCACTCCAAACAAATGGTACATCCTTTCTCAGTAGTCGGGTCATACGCGATGTGAGTGTTGAAAGTCCTTTGATAAACCTCCTATAATAACCAGCCAATCCCAAGAAGCTTCGAATCTCGGTAATGTTCTTCTGTTGCTTCCAGTCTGAAACTGCTTCAACCTTCGCTGGGTCTACCTTGATTCCATCCTTGGTCACCACGTGGCTAAGAAATGCCACACTATCCAGCCAAAATTCACACTTGCTAAACTTGACGAAAAGCTTGTGCTCTCTTAGCTTCTCCAATACCAGCTTCAAATGCTCTGCATGATTCTCCGGGCTCTTGGAATAAATGAGTATGTCATCGATAAAGACCACTACAAACTTGTCCAAGTAGGGTTGGAATACTCGATGCAATAAATCCGTAAATACTGTTGGTGCATTGGTTACCCCGAATGGCATCACCACGAACTCATAGTGACCATATCTTGTATTGAAGGCCGTCTTGGGGATATCCTCCTCTTTTATCCTCATTTGATAGTACCCTTGCCTCAGATCCAGCTTGGCGTAACAACTGGATCCTTGCACCTGGTTGAACATTTCGTCAATCAGCGATAGTGTGAAACCCAGTCAAAACCAACCTTAGAGTAAGGGGGTTGGGATGCATATCATGATTTATTGCAAGTTTAAATATATTTTTATATGATTTTCTATGCTTCGGATTTAAGTTTTGGTTGCGAGTATTGCTTGAGAAGGGAAAAATGGTAATT
>JANUWF010003116.1:0-23672 GCA_026120185.1 Voacanga thouarsii
ACTTTCTTGGAAATAAGATCTTTAAGGATAGGTTAAAAATGTTACTAGGTCTTTCATAGTCTACATATATAGACATTGTGTTAAGGTGGTTTGGCATAGATCAATCCAAAAGAGGATTTTTACCCTTCTCCCATGGGATAAGCCTTTCAAAGTCGATGTCTCCAATGACACAAGTTGAAAGGGATCATATAAGTAAGATTCTGTATTCTTCTGCAATTGGATCCATCATGTATGCTGTGATTTGTACCAAACCCGATGTATCATGTGCTCTCAATTTGACGAGTAGATTCCAAGCTGGCCCTACTGAGGGTCATTAAATAGCTATGAAGAATATCCTTAAGTACTTGCAAAGGACTAAGGATATATTCTTAATATATGGAGGAGGTGCATTGAAAATAAATGGGTATACTAGCACCAATTTTCAGTCCGATAAAAATAGAGAGAGTTCCCACGAATGAGAACATAGCTGACCCGCTTACAAAAGAACTTTCACAAATGAAACATGACAGACATGTTGAGTCATTCAGTATTAAATACATGAATGATTAGATCTAGTGCAATTGGGAGTTTGTTAGTATTATGCCATAGAGGCAATCCTATGTATTCTGTATATTATAAATTACTAAATAAAATAAGGCATTCTTTATCTTTCAATTATTTATGCTTTCATGTAAAATAACTATTGGATAAAGTCCCAAATACAACATTGTGGTAAGAAAATCATGATAGAGACCATGATGTAGGGTTCCTATTACACTAGATAGTTTCCGTGCTTAAATTATCCGTAGTTGTAGTATTAATGAGATAAGACATCATTAATATGCTAAGACTAGTACATGTTATACTTCCTGATTTGATCAGGCGATAGTTCTCACATTTCTGAGTATTGTAATACTCAAAGTTAACACGTGAATGATTTTTATCTAAACAAGTATATTGGAGGACCTGACTATAAGATAATCATATAGATAAGTATTTAGTGCCAGAGAAAGACTATCATCATAGAAAATGTGCAGGTATCCTTAGATTTGAGATCTCCAAGGTACTTTATTTGCTATGTGTTAGACTTTGATTCTAATCTCTAGAGTCTTGACAAGACTACCTATGGGATAGATATTAGGTACAACATGAAATAAATGAAAGTAGTTAAGAAGATCAATAAAGGATTCACAACTTTTGGTAGTAGGAGCGAAAATCTCATGCCTACTTGTGGGAATCACTACTCAAGAAATCCTTGTATATTGGAAGTGGTTCAAATTGATACATATGGTGAGTAGTAGATTCTGGAAACAATCACTAAAATATTCAGGCCAGAATTAATTATTCTAGAAAGAGTTGGCACTAGTTCCGTACTCTAATCTAAATGAGATATTGTATGATAAAGTAGTTTATTGTACTGTTGTTTGCTATTAAAATGTTCATGTCGAACCACTTGACTTTCTAGACTTTTGGGTGGCCATGATTTGTTACTAAATACCGCTCATGATCTACTGAATATGGATTTATTAATTAAAGAATTAATCAATCAATCCTTATTAGAATTAATAAGTTAATTCCAAAATTATTAAGGATTATTAATCTTAAATATGTTTAAATTAATTCATATTTTGCTACCAATGGACCGAAAAAATTAATAGGTCACACACAATAGACTATTTAGTGCTAAACATGTTATTTGATAATATTAGAGGGTTGAATGTGAAAAAAAGAAGTTGTTGTAGTCAAATTATAATTAGTTATAATTTGTTGGTTATATTGTAATTAACAATAATATAATAATTATTGGTAATTAAGAATCCATATACATTATGGATTCTAATTACCAAAAGATAGATGGATGATATAAATATATATATATATATATATATATATTATTATATACTCTCCATGGTATTTATGATTTGTGAATTACTCAGAGAGTTTTTTTTAGAAAAAACTAAGAGCTCTTCTTCATCTTCTTCTTCTAGAAAACCAACAGAAAACCCTAGCCGCTAGTTTTAGTTTTGCTAGCACAGTACTCTGGTGACTCTTGAGCGGCATTCTTGTGTGGACTACATTAAAGACAGTCCTACACTTGGGTTGTAGTGCTTAGACGGAACAACATAGAAGACACTCTCTGTGCTTAGCTGGATCGCTCCTCAGAGTAGAGGATTTTTTTTTCTTTTAGAGAGACATCATAAGGTATATTTCCTCACCTATTTTCATTCCTTTTTAACACATAAGAGTGATCCTAGGTGTCTTGAATTCCTGTTTTCTTTCGTTGTGTAAATCTATTTTTGCATGGGGAATTCTTACATGTATCTGGTGGGATATTGTTCTTGATTGTCAGAAACTACGTTAAAAGCTTCTCCAGTCCATGTTTCTGGAACCCTGGATATCTGCCCACTACAACGTGATTCATTTTTTATAAAAACATCTGGTTATGCCTCTTTCCACCTTACTCAAAATCTTAGTGGATACACTTTGTTCATCCTCCGAGTATTTAGCATGAGTATTAATAAGTACCTTTTGCTAGTGGGGATGATAAGAATATCCAACCCTTGTTCGTTTTAGATACCCTACGAAGTAGCACAATTCTAATCTTAGTTCTAGCTTACTTCCTTTAATCAGTACAAAGGCTGGACAATCATACATTGAGATGATTCATCTGGACTTTCGTCTAGTCTACATCTTATAGGGTGTCTTAGGTACTAACTTGGAAGACACCAAGTGCGAAATATAGCCTGTTGTTTCTATAGCACATCCTTAAAAAGAAATAGGAAGAGTTGCATGACTCATCATGCTATTGACCATTTCCATTAACGTTATATTTCTTCTCTCAGCTACTCTATTTTACTGGAAAGACACGGGTGCAGTTAGCTGAGATATTATACCTTGATGTGCCAAGTAGTCATTGAATTCACCAAGGAGATATTCTCCACCACGATCTGATCTTAGTTTTTTCATTAGTTTACCTATTTGACGCTCCATCTCAGCCTTAAATTTCATGAATTTATTAAAGGAGTCAGACTTGCACTTTATCAAGTTAACATAACTAAAACACATGTGATCATCTATGAATGTGATGAAGTATTCATAACCTCCTCCAGCAGGCAAAGATATAGAACCACAAACATCAGTATGAACTAACTCTGATATTTCCATAGCCCTTTTCGCCTTTTGAGTAAATGACCTTTTGGTTATTTTACCCATAAGACAAGATTCACACTGAGGCCATTCTTCCAATTTTAATGAGTCTAAAGACCCATTTTCTATTAACCTCTGAATCCGATTAAGATATATATGTCCTAATCTCAAGTATCATAAATAAGAGTTATTTGATATGGCATTTCTCTTCTTATTCTTAGGTTCCATCTGAGTATTATTTATTTAACAATTAGTAGGATTAATATAGAAAAGATTCTCATACATTTTACTAGGACAAATTATATTTTCATTTCTACTAATTAAAATACCAGAATAGAAAGAAATTGAATATCCTTAATTAATCAATCTTGAAACTGAAATCAAATCCTATTTAAAACTAGAAACATACAAAATACCTTTTAAAATTAAAATCCTATTATATTCAAATAAAAGCTCCAAGTCTCCTACTGCTTCAGCCTACATTTGTGCTCTGTTGCCCACTCTTAGTCCATGCTCTCTTTTTTTTATTCGTCTTATCCTACTAACCCCCTGTATGGAGTTACAGATACGGTCAATGGCTCTAGAATCAACAATGTAAGTGGATGGTGATCCAACCAATAATATAGACTCTAATTATATAGCAATACCTGAAAATGACTTGGCCAATATATCCGAACAATCCTTCTTGAAGTGTCCTTTCTTTCTATACTTGAAGCACTTGCCCTTGGGCTTGTTACTAGGCTTGGATGGACCAAGCTTGGATCCTTTTGGCTAGGCCCCTGCTCTGTTTTAGGCCTTCTTCTTCTTGAACCTTTTAGGCTCAGGCCCAGTTCTAGAAGATGAACTAGAACGAGTAACCAAAATCTTTGACTCAGATTTCATGATTTTCTCAGCAGCATGAAGTTCTTTTATCAAATTAGTCAAAGACATAATCTACTTGTTCATGTTATGGTTTAACATAAATTGAGAATATGAATTTGGCAAAGTCTCAGGAACCATGTCAATTTGGCTCTCAACATCAATTGTTGCCTCTAGGACTTCGGCCTCCGCAAAGTGAGCAGTCATCTTAAGTATATGCTCGTGAACCGATGCCCCTTCAGCCATTCTAGTGTTTATTATTGCTCTAAGAGCTTCCTGCCTTAGTAGCCGACTCTTATTAGCAAACATGGTACACAACAATACATCGATATCATATGCAGTAAGCATGTTTTCATTCTTAGACTAGAGAATATTAAACATGGAAGCCAACATATATCATTAAGCTATTTCATCAGCTTTTCTCCTTGCCTTCTCAGCCTCACGGTCCAAGTCCATGGAATCTCCCCTAATTTCAGGACAAGGGTCGGTCAGAACATAGTTATACTCCTCCGCAATGAGTACTTAGTTCAAATTCCGTTTCTAGTCCACATAATTAAATCCAGTGAACTTATTCTCCATGAGAATAATGGATGAAGGATTGAAACTAGACATTTCTGCTAATTGGAAAAAATAAAACTTTATTTAGAAAAATAGTTTTTTTTGGAAAAACATATAGAAATGCACATTTAAAACATCATATTATTTCCAAGGCATGGTTAACCAATTAAAACCATTATCAAAAATTTGAAAATTTTTTGCTCTTAGAAAAATTGATAGAGCTTCGTAGGAAGGTTAACAATTTTCTATGTTAAGTGTATAACTATCACAAATTAAACTTCCTTAATAGGTAATGATCTAGAAATAGTTCTATTAATAGGATGGTCACTAATCTTACCACCTACAGATAATCCAACATTAATACCTCCAATGATAGGCTGGCTGACACTAACACTTATCATATGCTTTAATTATAATTCCTCCGTTAGTTCTAGATACTCGTGAAAAATCCATTGTATAGGGGGTAATGGTCAAAACGACACGAGAAAATCTATGATCTCTAACCGAAATCCCTGTTGGAAGCTGTGGAGCCGTTGGAACCCCAATTCCACTTAATCTTTTGAGAAAAATAGGTTTTTAGGGAAAATGTTTCTTTAAAATTAATTATTTTGATTAACTTTAGTGAAAACACAAAAATTCAACCATTATTCTCTATGTCAAGTGTAAAACACTTTAAGAGAATAAACTATGATTTTTTTTTATTTCACTACTTAAGTTAAAATTACTTTCTAGGAACTAAATTTAAAATGTTTAAATTCAAAATTATTCTCCATGTCAAGGAAAAAAACCCTTTGGAAGATTTCCATGAATTTATTTAAATTACTTAGTTTAATTTTAAAAAATGTTTTCCTTAATAATTTTTTCTAGAGAAAAATTAATTTCTCAAAAACCTTTGTGCATTTGACCACAAAATTAAATAAAATAGACATGTTTCAAAAATAAACTATTTGCATGCTATTTCTAATCTTTAATTCTTATGTGACCAAATAATGGATTAAAAGTCATATTAATAATAAAATTAAAATGATCTTGTTTAATCCTAAGGTGGTTCTATCTTTACTAACCATTTTCATGCAAAACTATTTAATTCCATAAATAAACCATTGCAAGAAAACAACATTGTGTGATATGGGCCCCAAAAGAAAGAAATTCCAAGGGAAAAAAATAGGAAAGAAAACTTCCAGAGGATCCGAACTAGTTGCTCGTGACCCAAAACCAGCAACCAAAAGCCTGGTCCAAATAGACCAAGCCGTCTACGACTCATTGGAATCCATTCGCAGCTACTAGGATTGTCTAAGCTAAAGTCGGCCATGGCTCATTGGAAACCAACCATGGCATGAGGAAGAAAATCTCCCAAAATCCAGCCACGGTTTCAAGGAAGATGCTCCGGCTTCTAAGGAGGAAAACTCCCAGGGCCAGTCGCAAATGCCCAGCACTCGGCCGCAGCTACTAGGAGAAAATCGGCCATAGATGGTTCCTCTATCCTGCCTCTATTTTCCTCTATATTTGCAATTTCCTTCATGGGTTTTCTTCAGGGTTGATCCAGGAACCATTGCTTTTGTACAAGAATTCGTAAAACAAATTGCAATACAATTTCAAATGCCTATTGATAGGGCCTAAATGTGCCTATATTTTCGTAATTATTTGAGGTCATTCTCTTATACTTTTTATACAATAAATAGTTATTTCCCTTCCTAATTGATATTTTGCTTATGGAAGTATTTTTTGTATTTTTGTACAGGAATTGGAGGATTTAGAACGAAATTGTGAAATTCCAGTGTTGACCCGGCACCCCCTCAATGTTGCTGAACTGACTGGGGTCCAATTCGGGAAAATAGAACAAAACAGAGCAATATTAGATTTTCAGAGAAGAACCGGTGCCGGCTCTTAACTGTTCAGTGGCGGAAAAGATTCCTCTTAATATCAGAATTTGCAAACTGTAATACAGATCTTTTGGAAACTAAATTGGACACGAATTAGGACTCTTGTACACATATTTTAGCAATCTAAAATCGTATAAATACAAGAGAATAACAACTATTAAATTAACTATCACCTTTAGGACTTGAAAACCCAAATAATAAGATTTAGGAGAATCAAGAAAACTCTCGGAGAAGAAAAGGAGGTTGATGAAGAAGGTTTTAAAGATGAAGAAGAAGGCTTACTTGTCTATGAGTAGTTTCTTTTTCTCTTCTTTGTAATTTATTGACAATTTGAGTCTTAATTATTTTAATTTATTTTAGAGGATTTTTTTTTTGGATTTTTGACTTTGTGTTGATTTTAATTATTTGATCAATTGATTGTGGTTCTTAGTATTTGATTACTTATTTTTCTTTGGTGAGTTGAGAAAGTTGAATTTCCTTTGTAATGGACTTGGGAAACAAAGTTAGATGGAGTTGAATCTAAGTTAATTCTCTATTTGTAATCTTAATTGGATTGAGAAAGAAGGTTAAGAATTAAACTTAGGTAATCAAAGAGTGGTTGATTTCGCCTAGAGCATAGGGTCATTAACTAATTTCACGTTTTTATCACATAGAGTATAGGGGCATTTATGAGGTATGAGTTTAATGCATCTTTTGGTTATGTTGGTTTGATGGGGAAATCTACTAATTTAATCAAGAGATAGTGATTCCATGGAGTAGGAAAGAAGTGTATTCTATTTTATTCCTTCATGGTACCAAGTTGATAATTAATTGTGATAATTGCTAATCAGTCATCGTTATGTCTTTAAGAATTTCTTTCTCTTTACATGCATTTTCTCCTTATTCTCACTCCTTGATTATCCTTGTGACTTTTCCTATGTCAATTTGATCTCTTATCTAGCATATTAGGTTAGTAGGTTATTTACTTTTATTTCTTTATTTTATTGGCTAAACAATAAAGATTAAGGCAAAGTAAGGTGGGAGCCTAAGTTCCTGTAGATTTGATACTTGCTATTCCCTATATTATATGATGGATATACTTGCTCATATATGTATTTTGGGATTATAATTTTAATTTAAACTTAATTGGGAAAGGACTTGAAATAGCTAGATTTTTATATGCTCAAATTCTATGCATCAAGTTTTTAGCATTGTTACCGGGGATGGGCACTATCGGAAATACTCAAGTCTTGTTTATTTAGCTTTTGTTGTATTCATAAATATCAATAAATTTTGTTTTTAGGTACTTTGTGAATATTTACTTCTTTTTATTAGTATATGCTTTTGTTTTTAATTAATTTGAATTTTTACTATTTTTATTTTTATTTTTGATTTGATCTTTATTTTTCTTTGAGTGCGAGGTTGACATCATCCTAGACAATCATTCTTGGTGAAGTACATGGTATTAGGCACAAAATCAAAGGAGCTATAATGATGGTAGGTTAGCACAATTACAAGCTCACGTTGATGTTTTGAGTGAGACATCATTTGAAGCATCAATAAATTCCTTTATTAATAATGCAAATGCTTCATTTAAGGGGTATGAATAATCATCCCAATGAATAAGCTCTAAAAGAACACAAATAATAAAGTTGGTTGATGAGATCTGCAATAGGGGATTGAAAATCATAGAAAAATAGGGGATGCCACATAGTAAGCAACTGATGCCGATTGATATACTGGAGGCGGCATAGACCTTATCCCAAAAAAGTGAAACAATGACTTTTAAGCCTTCTTTGGATCAAATTGGAGAACAACTATGCCCCTTAAGTACCAAGGCCCATATATTTGGAAAAGAAAATCCCCAAGGAGAAGAGAGAGGCTGAGGAGCAATTGCATAATGTGGAAAGAGAAGTATTCAATTCTACTTTATGTGCTAATTCTCCTAATTTCTCTTTGTCACATGATTTTGTAGGTTCCTCTCAATTCTTGGAGATCAATAGTCCAAATGATGATGTGTTGAATTCGGCATACCTCAAGGAGTTGGACTTTTCAATACTATACCATATGAAACCCTTGGAGTATGCCGACAAATTCTACCCTTCACCCTATTCATAGGGAGGTAACTTTGTTTTTGTAGACCATGCAATGAAAAGTAAGGATTTCTTGATCCCATCTTTAAAAACATAATTACTAATTTTAAAGGATAATTTTCATTGTGGAAAAATCTTTTGAAGGTAAAATTGTTGATTCTAATGCTTATACACTTTTTAGACATTATTTGCATCTTTGTATTGGGAAGTTGGTTTGTATTTCTAAAAAGATGCTACGGAAGAAAGGTCATGCATTTACATTCATTGCAACTAATTGTTTCCATGAACCATGTTCCTTACAAGAACCTCCCTTCTTTCTACATTCATCATGCCTATATTCTAGTTTGAGCTTTAATTTCTTTTACAAATGTTTGATAAGGAAATATGATGAGTGGAATTAATTTGTATCTTTGTTTTAGGATTGGTTTTGTTTTAGTTGTTAGGTGTCTCTTTCCCCTAATAATAAGGAGACTATGTCCCATCTTAAGTGTGGGGGAGTATGTCTTGGTTTTTATTTGTTTCCTAAAACTTTCCAATTGTATTTTGCATTCTTGTGTTTCATTTTTGGTGTGTTTGTATTTTGCTACTGTTTTTCTTGTTTTTTATGTATGTTTTACTTTGCCGGATTGAATAAAGTCTTCTTGGAACCTACTTAATTCTTTCTTCCAAGTTTTACATCTCTTGGAGCTTATTGCACATGGGGGTTATTCCTTAACTTTGTCCCTTCCTTTAACATTTGTGGTCCCTTTGGAGATACTTTCTTCTATTTAATTTTTGCCAATAAGGATAATGTCTAGTTTAAGAATGGGGGAGTGGTTTGGTGAAATTTTTTGTCCATGTTGTCGTCAATTTTGTTAGTGTTTCTTGAAATTTTGGGTTAATTTGGCTAAATTTTAAGATTTTAAAATTTTTAAAATTTGAAAGTTTGGAAATTTTTTAACTAAATTGCAATTTTTGACTATTATGGTATTTTTATTATTTTTCTTTTGGTATAAGAATTTGGTTTAAGACTTATTTGGTTGAGTTTAGTTCTGTGTAAACTTATATATTTGGTGTGATATAGGCTAAGTCTTGAGAATTTGGATTAACCTTGTTTATGTTTTAGTAGATGTTGTGGCATTTTGTTTCTTGAGGATTGATGTTAATTTTTGTGATGAAATATAAGTATGGAATTTTGGTTGATTTTGGCGCTATGGTTTTCTAAATTAGTCTTTGTACTGAGTTTAAGTAAATAGGGACTAGTTGATAAAATCATGAGTGAAAAAAAAGAAAAAAAAAAGAAGACTTAAAAAATGATGAACAGAATGTTAAAAAAAGAAGAGAGAGAGATTCCTACTGAAAAATGAGTCAATACAGAGAGAAGTAGCAAGTATTACTCGGTGCACTCTTGAGGCTATCCCAAATGCAGAAGACAAAATAGAAAAAGGCAAAGAAAAAAGAGAAAAATAAGAAATTAAGGGAGCTAATACAGTAAGTGAAGAGAAATCCATTCACTTAAGACTATGAATTCCTACGAAAAAAAAAATGGTGAGAATGTCCCTCGTTTGCTACTTAGACTGTAGTAGTTTGGAAGTCATAAATCTTGAGTTTATTATTATCCCTAACTTATATGAATCACAATGTTTGCATTCTTTACTTAAGGAATGTGGTGAAACACATTGAATGAATATGAACTTGCGTAACTCAACTTTAATGGCCTTGGTGATATCTAGCTTAATACATAAGTATACATGAAATTGGCTTGGTTGAATAGGTATTAGATTGAATTGTTGAACTAGAAGAAGGATAATATCTTTACTATAACAGTCATATTCACTAAGATCTTCTTGTTCATGAGCTATTTACTTGGTATGTTTAGTTCTATTTACTTAAATGTGGGGGAATGTGATAGGGCCTAAAACCACCTATATTTTCCTAAATATTTGATATCATTTTGAGATATTTTTTATATAATAACTAGTTATTTCCCTTCCTATTTGATATTTGGCATATGGGAAGTGTTTTTGGTAATTTTGTACAGGAATCGGAGGATTTGGCGTGAAATTGTGAAATTCTTATGCTGACACGGTGCCCCCTCAATACTGCTGAGCTAGCAGGGGTTCAATGCTGAAAAAATAGAAAAAATAGGGGGAAAACAAAGCAAATCTGAATTTCCAAAGAAAGAACCAGCTGACCAAGATGATGTGAACCAGCGCTAGCTGTTGACTGTTCAATGGCGGCGGATATTCCTCCTAATATCATAATTTAGAAGTTGTAATACAAATCTTTTGGAAACTGAAATGGACATGAATTAGGACTCTTGTACGTACTTTTTTGCAATCTAAACTCCTATAAATATCAGAGAATAACACGTATTAAATCAGTTTTCACCTTTGGGACTTGCAAACACACAGGAAACACCTAGAGAAACACCAAGATTTAGGAGGATCAATGAGACTCATGGAGAAAGAAATGAGGTTGATCAAGAAGGTTTTAACGAAGAAGAAGAATGCTTATTTATCTATGAGTGGTTTCTTTTTCTCTTTTTTTTAATTCATTGACAATTTGAGTTTTAATTATTTTAATTATATTTAGAGAATGTTTTTTTTTATTCATAACTTTGTATTATTTTAGTTATTTGATCAATTGATTGTGGTTCTTGGTATTTGATTATTTGTTTTTCTTTGATGAGTTGAGGAAGCTGAATTTTCTTTCTAATGTACTAGGAAAATGAAGTTAGATGGAGTTCAATCTAAGTTAATTCTCCATTTGTGTATCTGAACTGGATTGGAAAAGAAGGTTAAGAATTAAACTTAGGTAATCATAGATTGGTTGATTTCGCCTAGAGCATCTGGTGATTAAGTAATTTCATGTATGTATCACCTAGAGCATAGGGGTATTTATGATGTATGAGTTTAATGCATCTTTTGGTTATGTTGGTTTGATTAGAAAATCTGCTAATTTAATCAGGAGATAGAGATTCTATGGATTGGGAAATAAGTGGATTCTATTTTATTCCTTCAGGTGACAAGATGATAATTAATTGTGATAATTGCAAATCAGTCATTGTTATGTTGTTAAGGATTTCTATCTATTTACATGTCATTTCTCCTTATTCTCACTCTTTAATTATCCTTGTGACTTTTCTTGTGTGAATTTGATATATTCTCTAGTATATTAGGTTAGTAGGTTGTTTACTTTTATTTCTTTATTTTATTGGCTAAATAATAATAATTAGGGTAAAGTAAAGTGGGAGCCTATGTTCCTGTGGATTTAATACTTGCTATTACATATACTATATGATAGGTATACCTGCCTATATGTGTGGTTTTAGTGGTTAGCATTTTAATTAAAGCTTGATTTATTGTGAACTTTGTTGGTAATATTTTTTACACTAAAAAATACGCATCACGTATTCCTTGCAAAACGATGCGTACATGAATTCTACGAAAAGCAATTAAAAATAAATTACAGGTGCATATGCCTCCACACGCGAGGCATACACAAAATCTACCCATATAAAAAACCACGAGGATTCCATGAAATCACAAAGATCATATTTTTATTAGTAAAGGAACCACCTTATCTGATTATTAACCCTAAGCATGCTCCTAGATTTAACCATGGATCTAATGCCACTTGAAGGACAGCAGAAAAATTAAATACATAGCGGAAGATAGTAAATTAAAAATTTTCCTAAGCCAAAGTCTAGGAATACTTATTTTTAGGACATTTTATTTGAATAACCGGAGTTAGAATCGGGTTTGATGGCGCTTCTTGAACTGGAACATCTACTTGTTCTGTGGGAATACCAACTAACCGTCGGCTCCTTGATATCAAAGACTTTCCACGTTTGCTAGCTCTTAACCTTCCAGAGTATTCTCTAACCACTATGGACCTTTACTAGTGAAAGTAGAATTAGGGTGAAGAAGATTGGAAGAAAAACAACAGAGCTAAATATTCAAAGAAAAGCAAAAGGAAATGACAAGGAAAGACAGTGGCTGGTTTTTCGTCCAAGGAAAAACCGAAACCTGTAAGGTCTCTGCCTAGTAATTTGGTCAACTTCAATTACCCACACGTAAAGCCCTTTTTATTTAATGCTACATCTTTCTTTATTTTTCCAAACAAACCACCGTATTTCCTACTTTCCTTTACTTTCTTTTCCTTATTATCATGTGGCGGCTGCCATAGGATTTCTAAAAATCCTTAACTCGTTACAATACCTTGGTGGGCCAGGGTTTTCTTAATTAGTCTAAGACTAATTAAATAGATCTCTTATTAATTAATTAATCTATTTGGACCCAAAATAAAATTAGTCAATTTAATTAATTAATAACCAATTAATTAAATTTGCTCTTTTATCAATTAATTAATTCACTTGGGCCCAATATAAAATTATCCAAGATAAATAATTAATAAATTAATTAATTAAATTGTCTCAATTAATTATTCTAGTCCAAATAAATAATTAATTAGATTTCTAGAATAATTCCTCCAATAATCAAATCACCCAATAAGCCCATATAGTAAGTAAATTTACTTAGGTTATTTGAGCTACTCTGGGGACCAAGAGATATTTTATTCTTGGCTATTAAAATGACTAAAATACCCTTGCTAACATATAGTAGTATTTAAATCATCTTAAATATTTTATTTATTACCATATGAAAATATTGACCCTGAAAATGATATTGCAAATGCAATGTCTTCGACCTACCTGTGTAATGATGAAATTACCCCTCTACGTAACACCCACCATTGACATAGGAAAATTGCACTAATATCTTTCTCAATGATATCTACCATCATTTGATAGCTAGGCCGATAATACATGACTTCCAGTATGTATCCACCTATCACATGTAGCTACCCAAAAGTTTACAAACTTAGTCACATTCCCAAGGCCTTGGATTATTAGATCATCTCTGACAATCACATGGGAGTGATTTCTTCATGTAATGAAGTATAGAAACTCTATTGTATATGTTCATCTTAATTAACTAGAGTCATACACCTAACATACAATGTTATTGGCCTTATGATATAACCTCACCGAATATACATTAATGTGTACGAGTATAGTTTTAACAGACCACCAACTTATACTCAAGTCTTAGGGTCCTTGTCCACACAGTAGCTACGATAAAATAATCTTTATTTAATTTAGTACTTTTATAAAGATTATTATCACGTGGTCCAGTTCTACGTATTCTAAATATGCTTACATTATTGGTGTCAATGGACTACTTACCAGTTAAAAGTAAACCATTCCTTATTTAGAAACCATAGAGTATTGATCTAAACCTTGATAAAGTGCCCAACTCCATCAATCCATCAAGAACAATTTTTCTGTTATCTATTAGTAGCCCATAATCTACACCTTACTCGTGAAAGTAGGACCCAATCACGTAGAGTACTTACTAACACATTTAGACCTTTAATGTGCAATATATGTAAACAAACAACCATTAATGAATGAAACTTTTATTAATTTTCAAAAAATAGAAATACATAGGCCATCTTGGGCATACACTACAACAGAAGTGAATCTAAAATCCCCTTACCAAAACCCATCTCTAAAGCCAAAATATTTTATGTCAAAATCAGATTAGCATTTTGGACTGAGTTCCAAGGTCACCTTTTTAATGTACTTGATTGCACTTACCTACTCCAATACCTATTAAAGCCCAAAAGATTTCAAATCTATTTGAATTATCTTCTTTTTTTCAAGTCTAAATCTGTCATCTTTCCCTTTCTTCTGGACGCCATGCTCTCAACAAAACCTGACAAACCAAACTATCCAACTTCATCTGCCATAGCTAAACTTCTAAAACCCTGTAAAGGGACCAAACCAAAAATAAAAAAGACCAAGAAAAGCAAAGTAGTGGCAAAGAAATCAGTTGCTCGCAACTCAAATACTTGCAAAGAAAAAGGACAAGGAAGTTGCTGTCGATGAACCTATTTCTCAAACTGCATCATTGGAACAACCACTGGAGGAGGAAAATACGGATACTCAGGTACCCTAATTTTTTTATTCAAAATATGAGTTTGAATATTAATGACTAGGTATCTAGGAATAGAACTATTGTTGTAGGTTATTGGGTTGATGTTGAAGCATTTTTTGTATTATGCGAATATTCTTAATTTGTTTTAATCATTTGGTTGGGCAAAATTATTACCAATAAATGAAAGTTGTACACGACTCTGCCTTGGGAATTTTATTCCAATCTGAGAAAATGAAGATATGAGGAAACATGGGATGGATTTATGGTGCAATGGTACATCTCTCTTATTGGATGTGTGAATTTTAAGTTTGACCACCGAATGCTAAATAGAAATTTTTTATGTTAGAGATAGTAGGATACAATTCTTTGAGATGAATAAATTATCCGAGAGTTTTGATTTGTTTGAATTGAGAAGATTTGAGAGTAAATTCACTGGTAATAAGAGTTTCAAAAATTCAAATGACCACAATACCAAATGGCTAAATGGAAAAGGTAGATTTCTTCACCGAGATGGTTTCAACCATGGTAATACCTAGTTTTTGGCATAAAATTTCTATGACCAATATGCAGATGGTGTTAATGTTAGCTTTATCTAAGGGTAGGCTAATTAATATGGGCTTTTGGTTGCAAAATTGATGATTCAGCCTCAGAATACTTCAAATAAAGCTTTGCCTTTCGGAATCTTCTAACCAAGCAGCTTTAAGCATTTTAATGTTGATCTAAGTTTGGTTGCCCCATAGCACTCTAAGATTAATGTCTACAACAAAGATTCTTTTGAAAATTTAGGATTTATCCAAATGGACAACTAATAGACCTTGCTAAAGGATGCGACAGAAGAAGAAAATGAGAAACTGGTTAAGGTTAAAACTGAAGGAAAGAAATCTACATCTACTGCCTCGGTTGGGACGAAAAAGAAAAATTGAAATTTAAGAAGAAATATCCAGTAAAGGCAAACAGATGACTAAAGAAAGTGGAATGACACAAAGCATTCAGAATGCTTTGAATCTTTTGGCTACCAAATTACATGGTCTAAATGCAGAAGTTGAGACTGGATGGCAAATCTGGGAACTAGATTAACCATTGTGGAAAGGAAGCAATCTGAAACTATAGCTATCTCAAAAGAGCAAGCCCCACCACCAGAGACAGAACATAAAACTGTCATCCCATCAACACAGAAGGATACTTATCCCATTTTAATAAATTGAAGAACCTACTACAACTACAACTACTGCTGCCATAACCACTACAATCACTGCTAACGAAGCTGCTCCTGAGCAATACAAACCAGCTGCACCTAGTAGTTCATCAGGGCAAAAACATAGAGTAAAGGAAAACAGAAGACTAAAGAAAGTGGAATGACACAGAGCATTCTATATGCTCTGAATCTTTTGGCTACCAAATTAGATGGTCTGCAAAATCTGGGAACTAGATTAACCACTGTGGAAAGGAACCAATCTGAAATTGCAGTTGTCTCAAAAGAGCAAGCCCTTCCACCAAAGTAAGAACATGAAACTGTCATCCCTTCAACATAGAAGGATACTGGTGTTGATGCTATCCCATTTCAATAAACTAAAGAACCTACTACTGCTACAACAACTACTGCCATAATCACTACAACCACTGCTAACAAAGCTGCTCCTAAGCAATACAAACCAGCTGCACCTAGTAGTTCATCAAGGCAGAAACATGGAGTAATTAAAAGGAAATCCAGCAGACTAGCTGGAAAGCTAAAGAAGAATGGTGCAGATGATCAGCCTGAGACTATGGTGATTCGCCAATCTGCACCAACAAATATGGTGTCAAGACCATCAAGAAAGTTAGTTGACCCCTTCCCCTGATGCCCTTTCTATCAATTATTTTTTACCCTCTTGAATATTTTTTATGGTACTAGTATGCAAGTACTTATTTTTACTATTAGTGTTGTGCCCTAAAGGCAATCACATGTACTTTGTATATGACACATTTGTTTTATAATACAAGGCATAATTTATCTTTCAGTTTTTTTTCTTTACTTTCATGTAAAATAATTGTTTGATAAAGTTCCTAGTACAACACTTTGTTAAGGAAATCATGATGGAAATCATGATTTGATATTCTTACTACATTGTATTTTGTTAGTACTTAAATAATTCCTACTCGTAGTAATAATGATATATGACATTATTAATGCACTAAGACTAACATATGTTAGACTTCCTAATTTGATTAGGTGATGGTTCTCACATCTGTGAGTATTGTGATGCTCAAAGTTAACACGTGGATGCTTGTTAATAGAACACGTATATTGGATAACCTGGCTATGAGATAATCATATGGATAATTATTTAGTGCCAGTGATAGAATCTCATTATAGCACATGTGCAAGTATCCTTAGACTTGAGATCTCCAAGGTATTTTGTTTGCTAAATATTGTACTTTGATTTCAATCTCTGGAGCTAGATCAATGGCCGCCTATGGGATGGATATTGGGTGCAATATGAAATAAATGAAAGTAATTGAGAGGGTCGATAAAAGATTCATCACTCCTAATAGTATGGGCAAATATCTCATGGCCACTTACGAGAATTACTACTCCAGAAATCTTTAGCCAAGATGATTGTGTATTGAAAACAGTTCCAATTGTTACACATATAGAGTAGTGGGTTCCTGGTACAACTACTAATATATTCGGGCCTTAATTAATTTATTATTTTGGAGGGCATTGGCATTAATTCCGTACTCCAGATCGAATGAGATATTACATGGTGAAAAGATTT
This sequence comes from Voacanga thouarsii, assembly GCA_026120185.1. Taxonomy (NCBI): domain Eukaryota; kingdom Viridiplantae; phylum Streptophyta; class Magnoliopsida; order Gentianales; family Apocynaceae; genus Voacanga; species Voacanga thouarsii. The sequence goes on from JANUWF010003116.1 coordinate 17,238, forward strand.
TATTACACTGTAGTTTGTCATTGAAGGGTTCATGTCAAGCCACTTGACTTCTTGGACTCTTGGGTGGTCATGATGTGTTGCTAGATACCACTCATGGTCTGATGAGTGTGGATTTAATAATTGATGAAATAATAGACCAATCCTGATTAGAATTAATAGGTTAATTTTAAATTATTAAGAATTATGTACCCGAGATGTTATGTGATAACATTGTGGGTTTAATTGTGAGAAGTAGAAGTTATTTGGGGCCAAATTATAATTAATTATAATTTTTAGGCTAAATTGTAATTGTAAGAACTTGTAGGTTTCAATTACAATTTAATGAATTCTAATTTAATTAGAATTCACAAAGCGTTGTATCACTGTTATTTCTGGGATTTTCCTTAGAATATGTTGTAGTTGTTTTATCTTGAAAAGACACAGAGAAAATTTGTTCTCTCTAACTTTAACACACACGTTTTGCTTCTCTTCTTCGTAAGTTACCCTAGCCACCAAGAAATTCTCCTAGCAAACAAATTTTTGGTTACTTTGAGAGTATACCTCGTGTGGATACTATTGGAGTTAATCTCATACTGAGACTAAAGCAGGAAGATATCTGCACGGTGTTGAACCATCTACATCGAGAAGCCATTCTCAGAAGGTTGTTTTCAAATTCTGGATCGCGCCTTAGTAATTGACTGAAAATTTTGTTTTACGGCACCACATAGAAGGAATATTACTCTTCTTGTTTTTCTGTTATTCACACCTTGCAAATTCTGGTTTTGGTATCTCTTAAATCTTCCACTCGCACAAACTTGTTTGTGCATGGGATACCATAGAGTGGTATAAAAGCTTATGCTTGTTTGTGATTTACAGATCATGAATATGTCATGAAATCATTTCATTACATCTTTGTTGTCTTTGGTGAAAGTTGTTCCACAGAGTTTTCATATCTGAAAACCATTTCAATTTAATTCTCAAAATTGTTTCAAGAATCATGGGTCTCTGTTGTGTTATCAAATGTGGCTTGTTTCCCAAAATTGTTCATGCGACTGTGTTTTAGTATTAACAGAAATTGTTTCTATGTTTGGTGCCATGAAAATTATTTAGTATGTGTCACTGGTTCTCTGTGTGAAATTTGTTTCATGATCTTATGGGGCTAACGCATGCTACAGAATGGTCTCTGTAATGATTTCTTGAAAGATTTTTATGGGCTCTAGTTGCAGCATTTTATTCTATAAATGTTACAAAGAGTTTTCCTGTAAAAACTAATTTTGGGTTCGTTTCGTTTTGCATAGAAAACGTTCTTTGATTTTGTTTGATAAAACAACATTTGCTAGAAATTATTTTCAATGTTTACTGAAACTATTTTCGTGAAGAAACTATTTTTCATCCGGCTTTGTTCTTGTTAACTACTAACAGAATCCTTTTTGAGTTTTGAAGATGGATGAAAATCAGTCTTTGCATAGAGAATTGTTCTATGGAATTTGCTAAGAAATTTCGAGTATTGTGCCCAAAAATTGTCTCTAGAAAAGAAGTTAAAAAAAAAAAAGGTTTTTTTGCCCGAAGCCATGGCTCGCTATGAGCCAAGTCGCTACTTGAGGCACAATTGGCCCCAAAGCTTGCATTGGACAAGCTTCCCGATGCACAACTATTTGAGTCATCATAGGGAGGATGAACATCATTCTCTGCAGGATGTAATTCACTATTTTAATATATATATATATATATATATATATAAATCCATTTCGTTTGACTTCTTTTCAGTGGCCCACGAGATGTTTTTTTTTTTTTTCCTTTATCTCTTGCTCCCAAAACTTCCCAAAATTTCTATTTTGGGAATAACCAAGACTAATTTCTCAAATTGGTTTTGGAAATTAATATATATTATCTAAAATATTGATTTTAGATATGTAAAAAAAAATTATTAATTCTCATATTGAGAATTAAATCTAATTATGATTAGTTTTTAAAGGGGACCTAGGATTTGGGATATTATATTTTGGAAATTAATATATTTTTCTAAAATATTTATTTTAGATTTTATCCTAATTACATTTCTAGAATTTGATTGTAGAAATTAAATCTAAAATATTTATTTTAGATTTTATCCTAATTTAATTTCTAGAATATCGTTTTACAAATTAAATCAAAATTTGTTTTATTTTTTCCAAAATAGAGATTTTGGAATAATAAAATTGTGTTTTAATTTTGTTTAAGCATATTTAATGGCTTGGTGGATGGTTATGGACTAAAACCAAATTATATCTATTCATGTATTATTTTCAATTTTAGTTTTATTAAATAGGACCTATGAGTCATGCTTTCTCTAAAAATCTTATGTAATTCTCTTCTCATATAACTTCCTTCGAATGTAACTCGAGGTTTCTCTATTTAGGAAATTTATGTAATTAGGGATAGAATTATTGCAATTTTGGAGATGGTGACCAAAAGAAGGCGAGAGGGTGGGACCTTCTACTTAAATGATGCATGAACACATAGGGTTAACCATGTTAAATTCTTGTTTGGCTCAAGAAAATTAATTTAGGGAAATTCCATAACCATATCACGTAATCGCTTTATTACCACGATTATCAATTTATGTGATTTATTGATATATTTATACATGTCATTTGATGAAATCACTAAAAGGAACAAATCGCTCAATTAATATTAAACCTAATTCCTTCCATTAATATAATAAGAATGAGAGTCCTTTTTCGAGACCAGGTTGTTAGGCTAACCCAAGCCTACTCGACATCGGGTATGTTCAAGCTATAGAATTAAATTCCTATGGAATTAAATTCCTGATTAATGGGTTAGGTTTAACTAAATTCTTTATCCCGATAGGGATAACTCAAGCATAAAGAAATTTAGAAAAATATTGGGGTAGCCCAAAAAGCTTTAAGATTAAAAGATATTAATCACCTAATGATTCGGTAATTACATACGATATAATTGGTATTGGATACCACCATTGAACTCAAGGGTTGCTTGTCGGGCAAGCAACCCCCACGATTATTCTTGAGGAATTTAGATACCGGTCCACTAGAAAAGCTTCAAAGGGCTTTCCCAAATCAACAATCGGGGCTATTGGTTTGAGAGAAATAGTGGAGTAATAATGCATTTAATTAAAGACCTAATTATTTGAATTACATGTGCATATAAAGTTAGCCAATGTTTTCTATCTTTACATTTACGTCACGTGCATCATGTCAACAAACCTCAACTTACATAGCTTCTTGGAGATGAACAAACTAATTGAGTCAAACTATCTCGATCGGTATAGAAACTTGAGAATCGTTAGCAAGTCGAAAAAGTTACTCCTCGTGCTACATGATCCTATTCTATCACCACCTACTCAAGATGCTCATGCTAATGAGCATTCTACCCATAATATGCACAAGGAGGACAGTGATATGGCATCTTATATTATTTTGGCATCAATGACTCCTGAGCTACAAAAATAGCACGAGCATATAGATGCTCAATCGATTATTCTCCATCTTTGAGAGCTGTTTGACGCCTAATCCAACACAAAGAGATATGAGATCTCGAAGCAACTGTTCCATTGTAAAATGGCTGAGGGTGGTTCTATGGCCACTTATAGGTTGAAGATGTTAGGCTTGATTGAGAAGCTTCGGTCTCTTGGGTTCGTGATGGACCATGGATTAAGTGTTGACTTAATTCTACAATCCTGGCCTAATAGTTTTTCACAATTTGTGATTAACTATCAGATGAATAAGATTGAGTCCACTATTCCTAAGTTGATCAATCTTCTCAAGGCTGAGGAGTCCTCTATGAAGAAAGATTCTAATGCGGTCTTGGTGGTAGTATCCTTTTCTTCCAAGAAGATAGCTCAAAGGAAGAAGAAGAAGGCTCCCACTAAGTACAAAGGTGGTGTGAAGAAGAAGAATGCAGCCACCAAAGGCCTATCCCATCAATGTCGCAAAATGGGCCATTGGAGGCACAACTGCAAAGTCTATTTAGAGACCGTTAAGGAAAAGAAGCAGAAGAAAAAGCTCGCAGGCACTTCTACTTGTACTTCTAGTATGTTTATGATTGAGGTTAATACTGCCTTTAGAAAGGAGATATGGGTATTGGATACCGTATGTAGATCTTATTTGTGCAATAATTTACAAGGACTGAAGAATAGTAGAAGGCTTGAGAAGGGCAACGTGGACCTAGGTATTGTAAATGGATCAAAGGTTGTTGCACTTGCTGCGAAGAGTTACGAGCTACACCTTCTTTCGGGATTAGTTTTAGAACTACAAAACTGTTATTTTGTACCAATTTTATTGAAAATTTTTATCTCAATTGTGTGTTTAGACTTATGTGGATTTGATTTAATATTTAAGAATAAATGTTGTTCTTTTTCATTGAATGATATTCATTATGGTGCTACAACTTTGGTTAATGGTTTATATATTCTATATATGGATAATCCAATTCTCAATATAAACAATAAGAAACCAAGGAAAGATAATTCAACCTCATCTTATTTATGGCATTGTCATTTTGGTGATGTAAATGAGAATCGCGTTCCTAAGTTAAACAAGTTAGGTGACTTAGGGTCTTTTGATAATGAATCGTATGGCAAATGCAAATCTTGTATACTTGGTAATATGACTAAGACTCATTTTTCTGGGAAAATAGAAAGGGCCAAAGAGTCATTAACACTTTTACATTATGATGTATGTGGTTCATGTCAATATAATCAAAAAGAGGTTATCACTACTTCATAACCTTTATCAATAATTATTCATGATATGGGTATTTGTATTTAATTAAATACAAATATGAAGCTTTTGAAAAGTTTAAAGACTTCAAGAATGAAGTAGAGAAAGAACTTAGAAAAAGTATTATGACTCTAAGATTTGATTGGGGAGATGAATACTTAAACCAAGAGTTTTAGGATTATCTTAGAGATAATAGGATATTATCTCAATGAACTCCACCACATTCACCTCAACATAATGATGTATAGAGAAGGAATCAAACCCTTCTAGACATGGTGACCATGATAGCTTTTACAGACTTGCCAAAGTCATTTGAGGGTATGCACTAGAGACTTCTATTTATATTCTAAACAAAGTTCCATAAAAAATGCTCAACACTACCCAATTTGAGATGTTATTTGGCAAGAAACTAAAGTTACCTCACTTGAGAGTATGGGGTTGCCCTATTTTTGACAAAGGCTACAGTCAGACATACTTAAGAGTAAGTCTGACAAGTGTTTTTTTGTGGGATATCCAAAAGAATCTTTCAGGTATTACATCTATCTCCGCTCTAAAAAAAAGTGTTTGTTTCCAAGTATGTTATCTTCTTAGAGAAGGAGCACATACTCAAAAGGGACAGTGGGAGTAAAATTTAACTTAGTGAAGTTCAAGAAAAACAAAAAAATAAACAAGGATCAATCGTGCGATCCCATATCTATTGAAGGAATAGATGAACCTTCGATTACACAAGATCCTCGTAGGCCGAGTAGGATACATGTAGCACCTGAGAGATATGGATTTCTCATTAGTGACCACAATGATGTATTGCTCATAGATGATGATGAGCCTACTAATTACAAGGAATTTCTGAATAGTTCGGATCCGACAAATGGCTTGAAACCATGAAGTCGAGAGATGGATTCCAAGTACGACATCCAAGTATGAACTCTAGTTGATCCACACAAAGGCATTAAACCTATTGGGTACAAATGGATTTTCAAGAAGTAAACCGACATGGATGGTAACCTAGTTACCTATAAACCATGAGTAGTGGCTAATGGTTATTGTCAAGAACATGGTATTGACTATGACGAAACCTTCTTGCCAATAGCCGTGCTAAAATCCATCAGGATACTCCTAGCCATTAATGCTCATCATGATTATGAGATCTGTCAAATGGATGTGAAAATAACTTTCTTAAATGCAAACCTGACTAAGGAGGTGTACATGACACAACCTGAGGGTTTTACATCCAATGATAGCACAAAAGTGTGCAAGTTGCAAAGGTCCATATATGGACTTAAGCAAGCTTCTAGAAGTTGGACCATCTATTTTGATGAAAAAAATAAAAGAGTTTGATTTCATTCAAAATATGGATGAATCTTGTGTATATAAAAAGGTTAGTGGGAGTGCAATAGTTTTCATATTATTTTGTATAGATAACATATTATTAATAGGAAATAATATACCTATTCTTTAGTCGGTAAAAGGTTGGTTGTCCAAGAAGTTCTTCATGAAAGACTTTGGAGAAGCAACCTATATTTTTGGAATTAGGATCTATAAAGATAGGTCAAAAAGGTTGCTAGGTCTTTCACAGTCTATATACATAGACAAAGTGCTACGAGAGGTTTAGCATGGATCAATCCAAAAAGGATTCTTACTCACGTCCCACGGAATAAGCCTTTCAAAGTTGATGTCTCCAAAGACACAAATTGAAAGGGATCATATGAGTAGGATT